>PVKN010032302.1:0-12291 GCA_004027915.1 Capromys pilorides
TCCCAGTTTTTTCCTTATTGAATAAATTCTCTTTCTGTCATAGTATCTATTGTAACTTTCAGAATTTATTTACTCTTTCAGGTTCTTACATTAGTGACACAGTATGATATTTGCACATATGATTCTGATTTATTTCACTACCAATAGTTTCTAGTTTCATCCATTTATCTACAAAAGCCTTGAATGTAACCTTTCTATAGCTGAGTAATACTCCATTACGTAAAAATACCATATCTTTTTTACCCATCCCTCAGTTGATGGGCATTTGAGTTGTTTCCAAGTTTTAGCTTTTTCCCCATAGCCTATCCAACATCTATCATCAGTTGACTTCTTGACGATAATCATTCTTTCTGGCATAAAGTGGTACCTCTGAATTGTTTTAATTTGCATGGCCTTGATGCCTACTTGTCTTTGACACTGTAATGGGCTCTGGACCTCCAGCTGGACATGTGTAGATCATTGCTATGGGCCCTAGATCTTCAACTGAACTCATGCATGACATTACCATGGGCTCTGGGATCTCAGCTTGATTCTTTGGTCTCTAGTGTGCGAACAGATCTCTGGCTCTCTTTTGCCTCTGACTGTTTGAGTGATTGTTAAAAAATAATTCTATAAACTCATGCATCCTGCGTTAATCCTTTCCCTTGTAAACCCTAACTATAGCAATGCCCAAGGACATTTTGCAATTTCTGGCTTTTCCAGTGTCTAGATATATGGGGCCAAGAATGAACTAAAACAAGGAACTCGCATTCATACCATTCCTGAATCTCATGGATCCCCTGTGGTTACTTCTCCTCTCCTTTCAGGAGTCACGTACTATTTGCAGTCAGATGTCCAGCCATTCCAGCTTTGCTTGGTGAAAGGTGGAATAAGATGCACAATTTCTTTCCCAGAAATGGAAGTCCCCTTCTCTGCAGACCTGAGAACAAGGAGCAGATCCTGGGCCAGCTATGAGGACCATCAGCTGCCTCTTGTCATTCATGGGCATGGAGAAGAAATCTTGTAAGATCAGTCTACATGTCGTTATGAATCTGAACACCAATCTGATGCATGGTCTGATCGTTGTTTAATCATCCCTTGGGTCAAACAATGCATAAATATTTCTAAGTTCAGGGCTGGGGAGACAACCCAGTGGTCTAAGTGCCTGCATAGCAAGTGCAAGGTGCCAGATTCTATCCCAGGTACCACACGATATACCATCCACCAAAACTGGGCGTGGTGGAGCACGCCCATAAACCCAGCACTGGGGAGATTGAGACAGGAGGATCACTATGAATCTAAACTGCATGGTGAAACTCTGTACCAAATAAATAAATAAATAACTTTAATTTTTTAAATATTTCTAAGTTCAATCAGCAAGGCTATCATTGCTGATATTTACAAAAAGAATTTCATGATAATCAAATAGATATTAGAAATAATTATAAGTACCAATTAGTGAATATTAATAGATTCTACTGTAAATTCTGCACACATATCAGATCTCGGTACAGTCCACCTCCATATTCTGTACACATAAGCACACTTCAATGAGGCCACTCCACTCATGCATCCTACACCTCATGTGTTTGTAGATTCATTCACACACTTAATCATTGTAGCATATCACCTTGTGCTGTGAAATTGCTTTAGATTTCCATGATAGCAAAGGCAGCCCTTGCATATTCCTCACCTACAAGCCCACCATAGCCGAGTCTGTATGAATCAGGACTCCCTTGAGAAGCAGAGTTAATGAGGTATGTTGGAGTAGGGGGAAGGATCGGGAGCTCATTAGGAGTTGACTTGAGACATCTTGAGCCCAGCAAATTCAAAGCTATAGATCCAGAAGAGCTGATGGCCTAAATTCTATTCTAAAGGCCAGCAGGGCCAAGACCCAGAACAGTTGATGTTTCAATTGCATCCAGAGCAAGGAAAATGTTAAATCCTAGGTAAGAGACAGTCAGGCAGGAGGAAGTCCTTCTTGCTCAGGCTTTTTAAAAAATCCTATTTGAGCTTTCAACAACTAAGTGAGATGGGCTGGAGAGATACCTCCATAGAATAAGTGCCTCCCTGGCAAGTACAGGGTCTTGAGCTCAATCCTTGCTACCAAAGGGAAAAAAATCAGTTTGGTTGGGACCACCTGTGCTGGGACATCCTCTATTGACTCAGTCAACTGATTCAAGTGCCACCCTCATCCACAAACTCCCTCAACCCTCACCCGGCCCAGTGAATGGCAATATCATGGCCTATCAAGGCCGCCACATGAAGCTGACCATCGTAATATCTTATGTAAAGGAGCACATCTATTAAGCTAAGCAGTTAACATTAAGCTAAATTAACTTTTTTTAAAGCCTTCATTCACCTTCTGAAGTGGCATAGTAGGCCTTCATATGGATTTCTGGAAATATTTGCTGCTGAGATGACAAAGTGGACAGCTGCATGGGCTCAGACCTGAGCAACTCTGAGCCAGACACTGACAGCCCCTTCCACAGGCACACACCATTAAGTGGTTGCCCCATGCTACACCCCCTATCCTGTCCCCACAGGGTTAGTCAAAGCCACCAGGCCAGGAACAGAAGTCAGCAAGTGATGAAGCAGGTCTCGGGGGCTCAGCCATCCATGATCACTATCTCCACTAGCACAAAGTTGGAATAACCACAACATCCACCTTGTGTACAGAGGCCCTGGGATTTGTTGCTTCGCAGATCTAATGTACCTGCAAATAATGTTTGCTTTATGTAAGCAAATGAAAGAGTAAACATATCCATCCCCTGCTTCCCTGATGCCGTGGGCTTCTGTGGAATGAGGGTTGGCAGCGAGGCTGATGTGCCATCTATCCTGATAAATGGGTCCCAGCTGCAGCTGCAGTCATCTAACGTAATGATGCCAGAGACCAAGGGGAAGCGAATCCCCAATTCTTTGAGTAGATTCATCATGGCTTCAGAAACCTAAGGAAAAAGAGATGGGGTAAGAGAGAGGGCCCTATGGATATGGTCTAAAGCAAATCTTCCCTAGAGCCACATTGGCATTCAAGTATGTGATTCTGAATGGGCTTCCATTTGTTGACAAGAAACAGAGATGGTCTATAAAGGGGACTGTGGACAGGGTAAGGCCTGAGCTCTTTCCCCAAGCAGGACTCTGTGTGTTGATTGTAGGAGCAAATCCACCACTGCTCCTGATTACATCTGGGAAGATGTGGAAAGGAAGAGGTACTAGGAGAAGTCATCAGTCCAGCACAGAGAGGTTCATCCAATCAGGGGTGTGTATGCAGGAAGTAGGCACTTAGAGACAGCACAGAGCAGAGGGAGGGGCCCAGAGGCGACAAGGACCAACCTTGGATACACAGGATGCCTCAGCTCTGCCCACTCCAAAGCAAGCTATTAGATGTGGCACCCTCAGAGCTTGAAGTTTCCAGGATAGGACACAGAGCGAGATAGAAAGGAGAGTCCCAAAGGGGAGCAAGGAAGCTCCCCTAACTTGTGGGAGGAAGGGGCAGCAGATGAACACAGGCTAGAATGAGCCAAGGACAGCCTTGGAAATCTACACCTTGTACAGGTGGGAAGTTGAGGGGTGGGAGATGATCATGCCTTCACGTGGGGTTCAGATGAACCCAAAACCCATGCTATGGAGTACGGGCTGCCAGGGTGCCTTCACTAGAAAATGCAAGAGCGTCTGTTGATCTGTGTAAAAGACATCAAGGTACTATTCAGGCAGAGATGGAGACATATCCATAATTGTATAAAATGGATGGCAGGTGGGAGTCTAAAGGAAGGGGGAGGCTGAGGGGTCAGCAACCGGAAATATGATGGACTGGATCCACAGGTGCATCTCGGGACCAGTAGGGACCTAAGCACAAGGCAGGACCTCAGCCCAGTAGCAGCAGAGCAAGGCCTGGTGGCCCAGGCGAGCTGGAGCTTTTGTCTTTTAAGGATGTTTCCTTTGGAGGCCGTTCAGCCTGCTACCCACTGGAGGCACAGCCGCCCCTAGCACTAACACCAGAAATCTTGGGACCCGGAAATGACTGCAGACCTGCTTCCAGTCAAACCTGAGCTCCTGCCCAACCCCAAGTGCATACTATAAAATTAAGAAAAGGGCTGAGGCTGAGGCCCAACATGACCTCCCTGCTCAGCCTCACTGCTGTGTTCCTTCCTGCAGGCTCCAGAGCACAGAACTTGACTTGGATCTGCAGTGTGAAAAACTGGGCCAAGCTCTGTCTCACTGCAGGGAAGACCTCAACCTCTCTGATATTTGGAAGAAGGCGGTGTTCAAGCATAGCTGCTGTGGTTCGGATGAGAAGCAATGTGTTCTTCTAGCAATAAACACCCAAGGTCTGTATGTAGGATGCAGCCAGTTAATAGTCATACTGGAAGGATATTAAATATTTCAAAAACTATGCATCAATTGCTTATGCAGGCTTGTTTAGAGAACTGTTTGGCCAGAGGGGATCTCTTTGACCTTAACCCTGCCTTTGAAAATAACCAGTGAGAAATCACTTTGGCTCAGTTTGTCTGGACTATTGGCACTATCTGCAAATATTTAAAATAGCCCCAGAGAACTATCGTAGTAGATGATTAAAAACTGACTTGCAAGGAACTGAGTTGAAGAAAATTGTGTGTGCCTGTGTAATACGGATACACTTTTTCAAATAGGAGATTGACCAGGCTTAATATTAAAATAGTTTTATTTTAAAAGTCTAAATTCACCAGATATTATTTATTTGCTATTCAATGTTTAAGCAAAGAGGAATATTTTCTTCCCCTAAGCAAATCAAGGCCAGGACAACAATCTTGCAAAGGTCAGATTCTATCACTTTGGTTAATTGGATCTGTCTTCAAAGTCACTCTGTCAATACTTCAAGGGCAGCAGGGGTCACTGGGGGCTGCTAAGAATTAATGAACCAGTAGGCTCAGTCACTGAGTACCCAAGGGAGCTCCATGGCAAGGTTCCTGAATGTTTTTTCAGGCAAGTGATGAGGGTGAGCAATCAGAGGTGCCCTCAACAGCGTCCATGTGAGTGACTGACTACATTGTGCTTCAGTGATTTATAGCTTCCCGAGTCATGTGTAGAGATCTGATTTTTTTTCGACCCTAGAAAATCTACAATGCCCTCCCTGAGCTGGAAGTACGTGGACTGCAGATGCACTTGGAGTGCTGCATGTGCCATGGGCCATGCCAGACCAGTGCCAGGGCTCGGTACCGCTGCTAGAACGGGCCAAGAGGAACAGGCCCACTGGCCTCGAGCTCTGACTGTTTCTTAGCTTGGTGCTACTCACTCATGGCTGGAATTACAAAGGTTTTTCAAAATGAAAATGCAAAGCAGGAAAATAAGTTCATAAACACTACTTTTGCAGCATTCAAACAGTCTTGTGCTCCTAACCTGAGAGAGCTTCCTAGTGGAGCATAAGAAGCACAAGAGAACCACTAAGCACAGAACAGCAAAAGTATTCTGCCCTGGAGAACCCAATCAAAAGGTGCTGAGAATGACGGTGGCTCTGAGGGGCCCTTCCAAGAGCTGAAGTTCACATGAGTTAGAATTGGTCAAACCCGTTCTGATGATCGACAGATCATCTCATCAGCAACACATGAACAACATGTTAAAGTGGAAGTTTTGCAGATTTCAGTCAAGATAGCTTTGGCAATGTGATATGACAGGACATAATTGAACACTGTGATGAGCTTGTTTTATTGAACTTTGGAATGTTTTGAGGGGTATTTTTGTGCTCTTTTAAGACCAGTTTAATAAATTTCCTATAGCCAACTTGTATGCAGTGCACATAGTAACGTCCAAACAACCCTAGCAGGTGGAGTTGCTGCATACTGAAGCCTATTCGGTCAGTGATGTAGCTGTCAGGCCTGCTGGGCACTGTGGACATGCCACTGTCGGCATGATCAAAGAAAAACCAATCTAGAGTTAGGTAAAAGGAGACACATTATTCACAAGTATTCTTATAGTACAAAGAGGGCTACTGTTGTAATAGAGAAGGATTATTGCACAACTGAGAACCTTAGATCATGAGATTATTTCAGGGAGCAAAATCTTTGCTCTTATCTTTTTAAGTTCAATGTGTGGGGTTTACAAATGAGACTGAGAAAAGAACAGACTAATGAAAGTGAATGCTTATTTATGTATGCAACACCCATAAACATAGGAGTGCTCAGTTGAATCACTCAGAGTAGCCCCATCTAGAGAACATGGGACGCTTAGATTAAAAGTGACAGTGTAGGGTTGGCAAGACAGCTCAGTGGACTAAGCACCTGCTTAGGCAAGCACGGGGATGGAATTCAACCCCCAACACCAGATGCTGCATCAGCTCCACCCCTGGGAGCACTGAGCCTGCCACCAAGACTGGGCATGGTGGTGCACACCTGTAATTCCAGAGCTGAGGAAGCTAGAAACAGGAGGATCGCTATGAGTCTGAGCTACCAAGGGAGGCCCTGTACCAAATACATTTAAAAAGGAAGCAGAGGGGAGTGTAACAATCAGACACAGTGGCCACTCTCAAGGTCAAAAGGCCCTCTGAGTTAGGCCACCCTAGGGATTGGAAGGGCAAAGGGAATTGGTACATCTACCAGATAAAGATCCCAAGATTTGAGAATTATCTGGAGTGCAACAGTTTGTTGAGCAGTTATCACATTCACAGCAAGGTGGAGAGGATCGCACCCATAGAATAAGCAGGAAGCTAGAGGTGGTGTCAGTGCTGAAGAATCATCCTTCTTCTTGGCCAACATGCACTGAGAACAAAGAAGCCCCTGTGGCCAGCACTGGAACTCAGTGATCTAGAGACTGAGCACTGGAAGTTAAGCTGATCTTGAGACTGTACAGCTTGGGAGACAGACAGGCCATTTGGAATGGGCGGCACGCCAGTGGCCAACAGTCTGTGATCTCCACGGGCAGTGCTGCAAAGCACAGTGCTCAGGGCAGAGTCCATAAGTACTGAGCCAGAAGATTGAGCTGGGGGAGCAGCCCGAGGCTTCATCTCAGGTGCCACAGGGTGTTGGATACAAACTACAATGTGCCAATCCTGGGGTGGGAAGGCATATATTTTTGTTCATGGTAAAAGATTTTTGTAAGTATCTTGAAAGGGTTTGAAAGATAATATTTTTGTCATGCTGGTCATATGGTTATCACACTGTATGGTTTGCCCATGAGTTGTCACACAGGCACACTGTTGCATGGTTATCACATGCTAGTTTAGACCAGGAGGTAAAATGAAACCAGACAGAAGCATGGGACAGATTCTGTGCGGCTTACATTGGAAAGATAAAGGACAGAAAAGTCTGTTGTGAGAAGAACAGAAAGTTTTGTATCATTATGACAAATTTTTTTGAAAAGTGAAGGCATAAATGTGTGAAAACATTTGTTTATGCAAGTGTCTTCTGTCCTTTTCGTGGACATGAAATGCTCCTGAAGAGAAAACTCAGGGCAGGTTCACTCCCAGCCTCCCTCCTAGAAACAACCCCACCATGAATAGGAAGTTTGTGACCTCCATATTTTCCAGAAGCAGCTGCTCATGGTCAGACAAAGGAAGCTCCAGACAGCCTGCTTTTTCTTCCTTTTCTTTTCTTTCTTTTCCCCCATCTGCTGAGTCTCAAATGTCTTCACAAATCTTCATTCCTTCTCTGGAGTCCTAAACATGTCTTCACATAGGACTCAATTTGGCCAGGTCAAATGAGGTCGCATTTTGTTCAAATCTGTGGAGAAGACAATTGATCACTTTGTAGCAAGCTTGGGAGTTGAAAGACTCTGGGTAGGAGAACCCAGGAAGACAGAGAATATGTGCAATTCCTCTCATGCATTGGTTCCTTGTCACAAGCCATACCAGAGCACCAAAAGTGGTATGGTTAACTGCTCCTCCTATTATCCAAGACCACAGAGCCAGCATCTTTGCATTCTCTGGGCTACCTCAGGACTGCCTCTGGTTAGCACAGAGACAGTCTCGTCATCCACCCAAAATTTGTGGGTAACAGACCAGGAATTATTTGGGAGTGTTGTGTCACCAACATCACTTTCAAACGCTTGCAGACCCTCCTTTCTGCCAGCCTCTGGGATGAGTCTGAAGGAGAAAAATTAAAATTTTAAATGAAAGCTGATCCAGGATGCCCACCAAAGCCAAGCTGACATGAATGGCAGCCTGATAGCAGAGCTCTTCCTCCTTAATGTAAACCCCTGTCTCTGCTGCCTTAGAAACTGATGACCCTGTGATGCAACTTCAAATACAATAGGGCACTTCTTCCTTTGCATAACTCATGCCTGTTTAACTAATGGCCTCATAATGTAACTGTGATATGTAGATTCCTTCAGCAACCCGTGATGTCACCCAAACCCCCAGTCATATACCCCAAGTCTGCCTGTGTACCTCCTGGCTCACTTTCCCATTAAAATCCCCAAAGGCCCACCAGAAAGGGCTGGGGTATTTGGAGAAATTCAAGCAAAAGCCCACCAGTATAAGGTGTCCCCTAAACCTTCTCAGTGCCATTTTTTCAGTGTTTGATCTGTTTCATGCATTTCCGGTCTGGTCTGCCTCCTCGAAGGCCATGGTGGTGAGAAGGATGGAGCCCTTCCAGGCATCACACTGTTAGTGTGGCTGAGGAGAAAAGATGCTAAGAAAATGGGAGAAAACCAAACCACGGCTTTTAGGAACTGATGGTTCATAGGGAAGTAAGAAGTGTGATAGGAGGAACTTAGGTCACACAAAATCCTTTGTCAGGGTCAACATGTGTTGGCATGACACTTACTGACCCATGCAGGACAGCACCAGTGCAGGGACCACTGCCTGCACGAAGCTCCAGCAGAGTCACCTAATTCTCCATTACAGGTGAGGGGCTCTCGGGCTGTTTACCAGGTTTTTCCAGGGACTGTTCTGCCCAAGCTGCACGGACTTGTTGACTCCTTGGAATGAAATTCAGGTTCGAACAGCATTTGGGGATAATCATGGGAAAGACGGGAGCATTTGAAAAGCACTGAGCATCTAGAAACCAGCTCCACAGGAGCAGGCTGCAAGAGGCTCAAGACAGAGAGGAGAGTCAGGATCAGAACAGAACCAGGCCTCAGCCAGGCACTCGGTGGCACTTGCCTGCAGCCCAGGCAGAGGTTGCTGTAGAACAGCGTAGGGGCTGTGGCCTCACCCTCAGTGTTTCAGATTGATCAGGGCAGAGGGTTCTGAGAGATGAGAAAGGACTGAGGAAGCGTCCAGAATGATACGGTTCCTCCTGCCACTGGACATGGCTGGAGTGGGATTTGCAGGCTGAGCTTGTCCTCAGATAATTTCCCGGATGTTCCCTGCATCTTCCAGATATCTTCTTTGTTGCCTTGCGGCACTGTGGGATTCCCATAAGCAGCAGATTGTTGAGTGCCCTGACGAAGCCTTAAGCAGACTGGAAATTGGTAATTGTTGGTTTATGCTTCCAAATAACTACTCCAATGTTTTAGAAAAAGAAAAGCAAGTGGGTTCAAGTGCATCACCCTTTGGCCCACAGAGCATGAGTCAAATTTGGCTTTGCATACAGAGGTCTTGTCCCATGAGCTTTCCCCTGGGGCCAGCCCTAGTAATAAATAGCAAGGACACTTTTATTACTCTGTCAAGATGCACATGGATCAGGGGTTATAAATCCCAGGCACCTACTTCTCTCCTCACCTCACAGTGGCTTCATGACACCCAACTTGGCAGCCTATGTTTCAATTACAAGTTTTCCACTAGATATCTAGATGTCAGGGCAGAAAACACAGGAATAAAATATTAACAACTTTTGTCTCCACTGAGCACTAGAACCTGAGTGGTGAGTCTCAGGGACAATGAGGCTCCTTGTAAGGACTTCAGTTTTCCTTCCACAGATTATTGATGAGCAGCGTGGATGGGCCACACAGGCAGTGCCCCAAGCCCCAGCAGCCCTAGGTTTGCCATTGAATGGTCTTGGTCCTTCATCTTGTCCTTCGTGGGAAGGACAAGAAGACCATGTGCTGGCTATGGAAGCCACAAGGAGCCAGCAGAGGGAGTCAAGCCCCGGGAGATGCAGCAAAGCTTCCGCAGTTTTAGGAAGATGTAAAAGATAGGGCTTGATCAGACACTGACAGCCTGAAAGCCCAGCCATCCCTGCCTGAGGGTTGGAGCGGCAGAAGAAGGGGGACCTCACAGCAAGATACATCCTGGTAACAGCAGCAGGCATGGTCCTTGCTTCTCTAGGCAGCTCTGCCTCCACACCAGCAATTACAGGAGTAGCAGGAACTTCCTCTTGTTACTTGGCATGGCAGGAAATGACTGCTAAAGATAAAATAGAGACCAAGAGCGTCCACCTGGGGGAAGACTGACCACCAAGCAGGAGCAAAGGACGATGCTGCTCAGCGAGGGACTAGGGTACCCTGAAGCCACACCACCTGCCAGCTCTGCCTCCTGTTGGACCAACAGACCAAGGCCTTTGGGTGGCCTTCTTGATCTTGATGCCTGGGGTCAGGGCAGGCTGGAGGTAACTTATGCTTGGGCTGTTCATGCCACCAAGAGTCCTAATGGGTCCTACCGAGCTTCCTCCTCAGCACGTCAGGACATTTGGCTTTGTGGCTCTGAATCTCTGCACTGCTGGCAAGCTTTTGGACCCCTTACTAGTTCTAAAAGGGGCTATCACTCTCCAAAAGGCATCCTGGTTTTTGTTGTTGTTGTTAAACATAAAGACATAATTATGGGGCTGGAAAGATAGCACAGTGGTCTAAGCACCTGCCTGGCAAACACAAGAACTGAATTCCATCCCAGGCTGTGCTGGCTCTACTGTGCTGATCACCAAAACCAGGCATGATGGCAGATGCTTGTAATGCCAGCCCTAGGTAGGTTGAGACAGGAGGATCACTATGAGTCCAAGCTGCATAGTGAGACTCTGTACCAAGTAAATTAAATAAGTAAATAAATGATTTTTAAAATCGTGTACTTTTTCTATTCTGGTAATAATCTTCTTGTTGTGATTGGTCTATGTTTTCCATTTCTCTGTACTCTAGTTCTCCCACTGACTTATCAGCCTTTTCCGATTGCAGCCGGCAGAGGTGAGGTGAAGGCCAGAGGGGCCAGCAGAGGTCATAGCCAAAAAACTGCCATATTTTCAACAAGCCTATTACTAAGTTAATATCTCCTGAATTTGGCCCATTTTGCTGCGGTTTTTGGGCCTGAGTCCAATCTTTGATGGTCGGGCTCCTGGGATGGCCCAAAGCAAACATTTTCCAATCCTTTTGCTGTCTCCAATTCCTGCTCTCTCTTCTCTGATTTGTACTCGGTCCCTGCTCTGTGCTTTGGACTTTGATTGATTGATGGAAAGACAGAGAGCCTACCAGTGTGGGGAGAGTTGCGTTCGTAGAGTACATATGATCTACGGGTTCTTAAGCTCCAGCAACTCACGGGCTTGGGGAATTCATTTACTCTATGAAGTGATTGCCAAGAAATTCAGGTTTAAAATCAGCGGTGTGATTTCCCCCTGCAAGATGAGATTATCTTTAGTGCTGGCAGTGGAATGGGCTGTGCTGCTGGCTGGGTGTGGAGGAGGAGATCAGGGGAAACACTCACATCATGGGGAAGCTTAGAAGAATAAACAGCTCTGCACAGTAAATTCTGTAGCACGGGGGACGCAGAGCACTGGGGCTATGAGACTGGGAGGAGTGGACTGAAGAAACGGGATGCAGCCAGGGGCCTAGACAGAGACTGGAGATCTAATTTCTCTTCTTGTTTGCCTCAGGAGTCCTGATGACTCCCTTAGAGCATGGGGAAGCCTCACAGTGTGCAAAACAGGTGGTTTCTTCCTTTGGGCATAAAGAATGAAGACCTTGGGCTGGCCAGAGAGCTCAGAGGACTAAAGCGCCTGCTTCAGCAGAGCATAGTGGCAAGAGTTCAATCCCCAGTATGCCTTGCTGGCCCTGTTCCTGGGGGCACACTGAGATGGCAATTGAAACTGGGAGTGGTAGTGTGTGCCTGTAATTCCAGCATTTATGAATCCAATCTGCATAGCGAGACCCTGTAGACCCTTTAGATGCTGCAGACCATGTAGACCCTATAGACTCTGTAGACCCTGCAGATCCTGCAGACCCTGTAGACCCTGTAGACCCTGCAGATCCTGTAGACCCTGCAGACCCTGTAGACCCTGTAGACCCTGCAGACCCTGTAGACCCTATACTAAATACATGAAAACAAGAATGAAGACCTTGGGGCCAGTGAGATAGCTCAGAGGAACAAAGTGCCTGCTGAGGCAAGCTTTGGCAAGCACAGGGACAGGGGTTCGATCCTCCACACCACATGTTGTACTAGCCCTGTCCCCAGGGTGGGCTAAGTTGGCCACAGAGTCT
>PVKN010032303.1:0-12402 GCA_004027915.1 Capromys pilorides
ACCTCTACACTCGATGGTGGAGCTGTGTCTCCCACTCCCATAAATCTACGGCAGCTCTAGCTGTGCTTGGGGCAGCTATGCTTTGTATCAACAGTGCTTCCACAATACTTTAGAATGGGATAAAGACAGTGAGGACCTTGCATGGGCAACTGATTGCTTCTCTTATGTTCTCTTGTCTAAAGCAAATTGCATGACCATATCTGACCCCAAGGGGGCAGAGAAGCACAATTCTGACTTATTTCCAGAGGAAAAGGACAGGAAATACTTTCTCAGAAGAACTAATATCTAACCAGGGGTTCACTATCATCAGACCAACACATCAGCCCTCAACTCTTGTCTAGGAAGGTACCTGGATAGGGAAATGAATGCACATCTTGGTTACACGTTGGTGGGCTGCCTGAGGATCTCTTGTTACAGACGCTGCCTAGACTTTTACTCCCAGTTCTCCTGGCTTATGACTGCCAAAGAATTCACTGCTTCTAAAGTTACTGACGGCGGGGCCGGTGAGATGGTTCAGTGGTCTAAAGCACCTGCTTAGGAGGGCTCAGGCGACTGCGAGGACTGCAGTTTGATCCCCAGCACCACATGCTGCGCCAGCGCCACCACCAGGGCAGGCTGAGCCAGCCACAAAATGAATAAATAAAGAAACAAACAAACACAGCAAGCAAACAAATAAATAAATAAATAAAAATTTAAAAAAAAAAAAATAAAGTTACTGACGGGGTTTGGAAATGAAGGCACACAAATGGATCCTCTCCTCTTGCCCTTCCAGCTCCACTCTCCGTCCTTTTCTGCCCGACTGTGTGACCAAGGAAGATAACACTCACAGGTCCCCTCATTTGGGAGCCTTGCCCTTTAACTTCTGGCTGGGTTCACAGAACAAGCACAGGGAAATGTATGTCAGGAGACTTCTCGGGATCTGTGCCTTCAGAGTTGTAGTTCGATATCAACTATGTTCTCCTGCCCAAGACCCAGCTGCCATCAGGAGGCCCCTCAGCCACCGTCAGTCTCTGCAGCCCATTCTGAGCCTAGGAATTGGACCTGCTGTGAGCGCCAACGCCTCACAACCCTCCCTGGTTTCCCTTAATAGTCTCCACACTTCTGGAGAGCCCACTACGTTGGATTCAGTGACCTTGCCATATATTTCCCATTGGAACTCAGATCAATACAATACTTCAGCCTCAAATCACAGCTAGTAATCAAAACAACTCATGATATGAGAAAGTCTTTAGGATCAAGTAATAATCAGGGCAAGCTAGCATTCAAATCTCACAGTGCAGGGGAAAGATACTCCTTTTCTGTCACCATTAAGACAGTGAGAGACCAGATGATGTCTGAAATACCTGTGATTCTTGCTCATATCTTCCAGTACAACAATATTCGATCTATTCATTCCAAAATTAAAGGTTATTCCCCAAATTTGCCCTCTTAATTCCTTACCTGGAGTTCCACTAGTTCAGCCAGGAAGTTCAAAATCAGAATGTAAAGTTTTCCAGGTTCCTGTTTGAACAGGATGTAGGGAGACCTCCAAAAATGTCACAGGCCTCAAAGATACCTGGGATAAAAATCCTTCTGTGAACAAAGAACAGCGCTTGGAAGAAAATGAAAAACGTCAGGGTCTTCATTACTTACAATATTTATACATTCATAGATATCCAACACAAATCATGAAAACAAGCCCACGCATATTTGTTTGGATGCTTTTGGCCACAAGGGACTGAGTATCTACCTGAAAGCAGTTTATCAGGTTTTCATTTTCCCATAAAATAGGGACAAGTGGCTCCAAGCTTGGGTAGTCACCGAGACCAGAGCCTTCTCTTCTGTCTCCTTATGATGACAGACCAGCTGCTCCAGGTCCAGCACCACATCCCACATTTCATCCGAACACAGGAAGAAAAAGCCCCAGCTTTCTCTTTAAACCTTTCATTGTAGTTCATCGACAGGAGCTTCCTAGCTTCCCTCTGTCTGGAGTTGAGCCACATGGCCCACTCCATGCCTATGACTGGCACAGAGTCTCAGTTCAGTGTGGCATAGAGCTGGAGCTTAGTAAGTACCTGCCGCAAGGATGAGAGGGGAGTTGGATTGCCGTGGTTGCCTAGGACCAGTTACTGTCCTTTCCAGAACACAGTTTCTTGGTGGCTGAGGAATGACCTTCAGCACTCAGCCACTAGTGGAGCCCACCTTATGCTATTTTGTCTTAGAGCTAGACAAAAGGAAACCCAACAAAAGACCTTATTATTTCCTAATGGTTACTTTATTTAAAAAAAAAAAAAATGTTTTGAGTTTCAACAAACTGTTCATGCCTGAGTACCTCATTAGCAGACAAGCTCTCTAGTACAGAAATGATTTATCTGTCTGGATTAGTCATCAAGCGCTTCAGGCCTAGGGCAGGGCAGGTCCCTCGCACCTGGGCTGTCTTCCCCTCCCATAATGCACTGCGGCATCAGTAGGTCAGGTCCTTTTTGCACAGAGCTCCTCCCATACTGCAGTGCGGCAGGCATCAGCATGGCTGGGTCCCTCCCTATCACTCTTCTCCCCCTGTTCCAGAGGCCTTCGTGGGCTCCTCCAACCTGGTCCTTTCCTTGCTAGTCACTTAGCTCTGTTTCCACCCCTCCCCTTTCTGTGTCATGGGACTGAGCAGGATTGGGCCCATGGGGTTTGGGCTCCTCGCAAACTAGGCAAAGCCCACTCTTGCCGCCTTCCAGCTATTTGTGGCCTGCAACTTGAAAGCGGGGAATGGGGAACTTGACTCAGAGGACATCGAAAGAGCCTCAGTCAATGACTACATGGAACCACATATCTGTCTTCTCCCCCATCCAAACCACGAGAGGCAAGCAGAGTTGTTTCGTTTTCCTAGTACCCGGGCTGTCACATGGAGCTACATCCAGAGAGAGAGAGAGAGAGAGAGAGAGAGAGAGAGAGAGAGAGAGAGAGAGAGAGAGAGAGAGAGAGAGAGACTTGCTAAATCACTAAGTTGCCCAGGCTGTGCTTAATCACGAATTTCTCCCACCTCAGCCTCCCAGAGTTGCTGGGTTTATAGGAATACATCATCACACTTAACTAAAAGTTCATTTCTCACTGTGTAAAACTACTGAGAATTGGGTGCTTCTGTGTTTCTGTTATAGCAACTACCCAACACTAACAGTTTCCCACTAAAACAAAACCTGAAGGTAGAAAACTCCTTGATCTTGTTCATCATGCTATTCTTGGCCCAAGCACAGTGCCTGTCACGTAATAGACACCTGGTGTTATGGTTTGTACGTAGTTGTGCCCCCAAAGCCTCATGTAAATCATGGGGCTGTCAAGCACTTGGCTCGAGGGGCGGGGCCAAAGGACCAGGCCGGGGCTTGAGGGGGCGTGGCCAAGAGAGACACCAACCGTTAAACTGACAGCACACGCTGTCAGAGGTTCCCCCTACCCAGGCAGAGGTTTCTCGGAGGTATGGAGTGAACCATCCTGGACATGACAACACCCCAGCCTCTCCTCCAGAGCCTATAAAGCGGGGGCAGGGGTCTTGAAACCTCCAATAACTGTGAGCTAAATAGCTAAATAAACCTTTCCTCCCCTAAGCTTGTGTGTCGGGTATTTGTCTCAGCAACCACAGAACAGTAACTAAGACACCTGGTAACACCTTTTGTGTGTATGCTTGTGGTGCTGGGGATTGAACCTAGGGCCTTAGCACTTACTAGGCCAGGGCTCTACCACTAAACTACATCCCCAGCTCGTGATAATACTTGCTTTTGAAATGAGAGAATTGTAACCCTTTGGCCATGAGTATGCGGACTCTGTGTCCAGCTAACCTGAGCTTCAGAATGCTATACTACTGATTTTTTCTGTGCCCTGGGAGGCTAAACATAGCAACTGAAAATGATCCCCTTTACAAGGTAAGGCAGGGGTTCCGGCTGGCTTTGTCTTCCTCTGTCTCAGGAAGAAAGAGCAAAGCTGCACTGCATTTTTTAACACGTGCAGGCAGGAAGGCTTCCAGGAAAGGAAGCAAAGGGTAGAAACTTTGCTCTAAATTTTGTCTTTCAGAGGACCCTGGGGCTAGGGCCGTAGTCAGGAGAGCGCTTGCTTAGCATGCCCAAGGCCCTGCACCTGTGCCCAGCAATGGACCAGCAGGGTGCAGAGAGGCAGAGGGACCCTCCACAGAGGCCAAGATGTAAAATGAGGTGACTGAAAGTACCACACTATGGCCTCCAGTCCATGTTATGTGCAAATGTCGCCACACAATTAGTTTTGTGTTTGTTTTTATAATACAGCTGTTTGAACACCAAAGCCTTTGACCTGAACTACATCCTCAGCTGTTTTTCTTTTATTGTTTTTTTTTTTTTCCTTTTTTTTAAGAGAAGGTCTCACTAAATCACTAAATTGCCCAGGCTGGGCTTGAAACTTGCAATAATCCTCCTCCTGCCTCGGTCTCCCAAGTGCTGAGATTATAGTGGGACTCTCCATGAACAGTGTTTCTCAGTGAATAGTTTGCTTTTGGCTGATTTCTGAGATATCAAATGATAATAATCAGATGGGATATCTCTTTTAAAATGCTTATCCCTGAGTCCTACTAATTCTAATTCTACTGAATTAGATACCATTGAATTTGTTGTTGTTGTTGTTGTTGTTTTTAAAGTATAGCATTCAATTTATTATTTCTTTTTCAAGAGTTTTCTTCAGTCCATTAAGACCCAGCTCCCCTTACATGGGCTTGCAGGAGGTCGTGGGGCAGCACCAGCAGGTCTAAATCGGGATGGAGGTGTTTGTTTCTTGCGGGCTTCACGAGATCGATTTCTGACCATTTTGCTATGAATAGCACAACTCACACAGTAATGCAGCTTTACATACAGCTTGGGAAGCACGTAACCATCAAAGACACTTGCTTCAGAAATGTCCCTGACAGCAGAGGCCTCCACTATGTTCCACATGACAAACTTCTTAATGGCCTTATGCTTGGGTGCACACTGGGAGCAGTCTGTACAGCGAATAGGCTGCTCATGACCCCAGCCCTTTTTGGCACAACTGTTGTTCCTTCTTTATTTCCATCATCTTGGAAAAGCGATATCATTAAATTTGAATCTCTACAGTTAGGGATTTGTAGCTTGCTTGCTTGCTTGCTTGCTTGCTTGCTTGCTTGCTTGATTTATTTATTTATTTATTTATTTAGCAGAACTAGAGATTGAACTCAGGCCCTTGCACTTGCCAGGCAAATGCTTATTCTACTGAGCTATCTCCCCAGCCCTTGTAGCTGTATGTTTAATAAACTACTTAAAACATTCTCATGTCCAATAAAGTATGGGGCACATTGCTATCTTCTCTTCTTTCTTTGTATTATTGCTTTTCAGTAAGTTCATTGGAAATTTTTGTGTCATCTTCCATTACACCAGACCTCTGTCCCTTTTAACTAGCTAATGTCCATGTTAGGAAACTACCTAAAAATAACTCACCATTTCCTTCCTGGTGACACCAGAAGGGACTGGACAGTTATAGGCTGTCCCGTGGCCTGTTTTTATTGTTTTTCTTTCATCTGGGTTCTTATCTCACAGAGCTTTGCAAATTTCCTGCTCCCAGGACTTGGTGGGGGCTAAGGTAGTTGCTGACTTCCTCTTCATCACAAAAAGGACCACTGGAATCCCCACTGTTGGTGACGGTGTGAGATGACATAACCACTTTGTTTGACAGCATCTAGTAATGTGAACTACGTACCACCCAAGAGTCCTCTCTTAGCTACATACCCAAGAAAAAAAGGAATGTCACAGCCACAGAAAGGTGTCAACACTGCTGTTCACAGAGATTTTATTCTAACCACCACATGCTCGAAACCATGCTTTGGGGCTTGTTTATCAGCAGGAGGATAAAGATGACATGTTTACATTATAAAAACACACAGAAATAGTAAGAAAGAGCCATAGATGTTGACGGGCCTCAGAAACATGTAGGGCAGGAGCAGCCATGCACGAATTAAAAATTGCTACGTGGTTCCATTAATGTGGAGTTCAAAAACAGGCAAAACTACATGGTAGTGACATAAAGAAGAATGGGAGGCACTTCTGGATGAGGTAGACAGCTGATCTGGACAATGAGAAAGTGTCCAGGTAGAGGGTGTCGTTCTAGCTTGCGCCTCAGCTAGTTTCACCAGTGCTAAGTCTGTGAAGAGGCGCCAAGCTGCGCTCATGACTTCATAGGCAGGTGGCTGGACCTCATGGCTGTGAAAACACAGAGCCTGGCCAGAGCTTGCAGGCTCCCAGCGGCCCTCGTTAGGGTTTCCTCTGCAGTTCCAGATGTTTCCTACAGCTGGTTTCGGCTCTTTCACGGTTTTCTTTTCTGGCTGGTGCTGTGAGCTGCAGCAAAATGGATCTGCTAGTTCCACTGTTGAGGCAATGCCCCAGGGAGGTGAGAGGGTCAGGACTGGAATCCAAGCTCTGCCCCTCTGTTGCAGCTCCTTCTTTTCAGGCTCCTGTAAATCTTCCTATTTTCTGTTTCTTCAGTCATTTCCATCTTTTTCACTATTTGCCTCCAGATGCATGGGTCAGTGGTGGACTTATTCAGGACCGTTGCAGTTTTGGATGCCACCTTACATAAGTTTGCCAAACAGGGCTGAGGTGGCAGCCAAGCAGCTGGCTGCCCTATAGCAAAGGAGGACATGGAACATCAAAGCAAAGATTCCAGAGCCCAAGACGACAGGTGGTGAAGTGAATACATGGGAATACAGCATCAGATGATAATTACAAGAGCGAGCACAAGCATGTGTAAAATCCTCAGTTTTCTAGCACCTTGCATGTTAACATTCCACTCAGAACTTCACAAACTGTAAAACCTAGGTGTTTCAGAGCGGTAACAGACTGATCCAACTTTCATTCCAAAGTGGAACAAATGCACCTTTGCCCACACTTGGATCACAGCAACCTAGTCCAAAATAAGGGTGGGCCTGAAAGCATAAAGTGTACTCCTGGCAACTCTAAGTCATCTAGGAAAATGAAATTATAGATCAATTTGGAAAAATTAAGGAGCGTTACAAGGCATGGTGATGCACATCTGCAATCCCAGCAGTCAAGAAGCTGAGGTAGGATTGCTATGGGTTTGAGGCCAGCCTGGATACAAAGTAAGCAATATTGTGAGACGCTGTTTCGAAAAACAGAGAAAAAGAAATTAAGGAGCCATCCTGATTTAGCAGAAGAACCTGACCCCAGCAGGAGCAGCCATCTTCCCTGCATGGCTGTGAGTGTGAAGAATACAAAAGCAGGAGTCCCCACACAAGTGGGACCACACGCTCAGATGTCTCAATGCTTAAAGCCAAGGATTTTCTACCTCAGCTGCACAAGACAATTGTGTGGAGAGCTTTTAAGAGGACCTCAGCCCCAGGATTCTGGTTTCGCTGATCTGGACGTTGAGATTCTCCAAAAAACCCCACAATGTCAAAGCCCAAAGTTCTGTTGTGTGGCTAAACCTGAGCCCTTCACGTGGATTCACTCCTCTCTGTTCCTCAGCTGATGGACATGTGTGTTGCATCACCTTTGGGGGTCATCAGGAACAGCCCTGCTGTGAACGTCGTGTACAAGGGATTTTGTAAATGCTCACTTCTAACTCCTAGACACATGTCTCAGAGTGACACTGCCAGCTCACTTGGGATCCTGCACTTAACTCTGAGGAGCTGCGGTGCTGTTTCCCATGGTGGCTGCCCATTTTCCAGCTCCCCAGTCAAGTGGAAGGAGCCCAGTTTTCTCACAGCTTTTCTGGTACCAGCTATTTTCCATTTTCTAAAATTTGAAGCCATCCTGGTGGTGTGAAGTGCTACTCATGGTTTTCAACATATATATGTAGATATAAATATAGATATAGATATAGACATAGACTTACAGAGCTAGACCTAGACCTAGACCTAGACCTAGACCTAGACCTAGACCTAGACCTAGACCTAGATATAGATAGTTATTTGGTACCAGGAATTGAACTCAGGACCTTGCTCTTACCAGGCAGGTGCTTATGCCACTGAACTTTATCCCCTGCCATCTCTCTCTCTCTCTCTCTCTCTCTCTCTCTCTCTCTCTATATATATATATATATATATATATATATATATATATAGCAAGACAGGGTCTTGCCTTATATTTCAGGCCATACCTTCTTGTTCAGACTGGCCTCAAACTCACAGTGATCCTCCTCCTGCTTCTGCCTTCCAAGTGCTGGGATTACAAATGTGCACCACCATGCCTGGTTTAAATGACTTACTTCTAATGTTTGCAATCTGACAAAAATGAAGCAATGTCATGTCCAAGATTAGGTCACAAGAAAACTATGGCTTCAGTCGTGTTCTCTTCTGCTAAGTCTCACCCTTACTCCGAGACAGCCTCCTGCAGCCTTGAGCCTCCATACAGGGAGACGTTTGTTTTGCAACAGTGAGGGAGACACCTGTGCTCACAGCCAGCGAGAGCTAGTGCAGTCACCACTGACGCATGCAGGCTTCCGGCCCACAGAGGCTGAGATCATAAATTCTAACTGTTTTAAGTCACTCAGTGTTAGCTCGGTTTATTGCATGGCAACAGATAACTCCTACCACAGCTTTTGCACAGGTAAAATGAGACACTGTAGTGAGGTAACCAAAAGCACTCTGCCTTAAAGGGGATTTCTAGCAACAGCACAATAGCAAAATCTATAGACGTGACTCATTTCAGGTTAGCAGCACCTGGATCTCTGAAACAGTTTCTGGTTTTCCCCTCAGTCCCCACAGCTGAGTGCCTTACCAGCATGAGATTACTGAACACAAGCAATTACAGTATCTAAGCAAAATGGGAATGTTGGTGCAATCGACAAAATATGAAAATGCATAATGTCATTATCTGATCAGCTGCTGGGACTGTCCTAATTTTAAATCTCCTTTCTTATGGCTCAAATATACCCTGCGAATAGTTCAAAAAAACCAGGTGCCACACAGACACCACATGGTCAAACAGAGAGCATCTGGAGTCTTTGGCCTACTGAGGAAATTCCACTATGTCTGGGTTTACTGTTAAAGGCATGCGAAGCGCCTGTTCTGCCCTGGACTCCTGCATGGGCTCCAACAGATCCAGCCAACCCAGAAAGAAGTCACTGAGGAAAACAAAGCAGACAAGTCCCCCACAGACCAGTTTTTCTTAAAACCAGCCCCAATCTACATGTGCCAGCAATAAGGAAATCCCCTCTGCTTTAACGCTTTTAACAAAAGCAAGGGTTCTTTGGCCTTTTTTATTATCATTTCCAGCGGGAGCTGGGAGGGTTAATGAGTGCCAACCCTACTACTACTAGTTTGAGAGACTGCAGTTGGCTAAGTCACAGTCTCCAAAGCCAACAGAGTTCCAAAGTAGTAACAGTAGCCTAAGTGCACCTATGCGCGGGCCGGGGGACTCGCCTTCCGCTTCTGGAGGAAGAGTAGGGTCTGATGCACACCCAGGACAGAAGGGCTGCTTTGCTCCCAAGAGCTGAGCAGCTGGCCGAGGGAGGAAGGAGCCTTTGGTATTCCTGCGCTGGCCAGCACTGTCATTCCTTTCATCTTCCCTCATGAAGACTCCACGCTGTCGTCCAGTCCTGCTACAAAATACTTATTCCATAAAAGCACATGAGCGTCTGCTCTGACAATAAAAAGGGACCTTTCCCTCCATTCTACTTACTCCTTTGCACTAAGTGCCCACATGCCTGGGTGTAGTTGACAGCTTTTTTTTTTTAGTCAGCAAATCACTAGGAGCTTCTGGATCATTTGGTTTAGCTTTTTTAGAGCTGTAGGTTTGTTGAGGAGATATTCAAATGTTTGGTAAAGTAGACTCAGATTCCACAAAGACGAAGTAGTTTCTTTCTGCCAAAATAAACATTGCTAGAGTTGTAGCAAGGGCTACTTAGCATCACGCAGAGATGAGAGGGGCCCCGGCCCCCAACTCTCGCTAGAAAGGCGCAGGCAGGCAGCCCCCAGTCTCGGCGTCTGCGCTGCGCTCCGGGCTGCTTTCTGCCCGTACAGGTCAGTACCTCCCTCACGAGGAGGCAGCTCCCACAAGCGTCTCCGGAGCGCTGAGGTGCCCGGCACGCCTCCTTGGCTGGCTCTCATCACGATCTGAAATCAGGAATCCTGGGCCTCATAAACAGGAGAGAGAGGGGACAAGGTTGTTTTCCATTTCCAACAGGCAAGAGAGGCTGGACTCCGACAGCTTACCTAGATTAGCCGGGAGGTTAAGACTGCAGATGCTGCAGGACCCCTCCGGCCCTGGGTAGCGGAACAAGAGACAACTGCAGAAGAGACTGAGCAGACTGGCTCCGCTCTGTCGCAGCGGCGCCTCCCAGTGGTCAGTCGTCAAAACCGGCCCGGGACTCTGGCCGCAGGGTGAGTCGGACCCTGGGGAGCTGCATACCAGGCTAAATCCACAGCCCTGGGCTGCCTGCCCAGCCCAGAGGAGAATGAAAGGCTCTCCTGGGACAGCTCACGACGAAGAATGCGGATGGCTTCTCACAATTCCTTTTACACAGAGGCAGGCCGATCTGGGAAAACGATAAACTTTTGAATGAGCTTCTGATTCATCCCAAGCGTTCGTGGGAGACTGTGGACTTTTCCTTCCCCATCTGCCTTTTCCCACCAGAACTGTTTGATCCGTGGCTCATTCCTTAGGGGTTGCACTGTGATCAGGAATGAACAAGGTCATCTAGCAGCAAACAGCTCGTTTACGCTTCCAGGTGGGCCTTGGCTCCAGACTATCCGATGTCAGGAATCTACACAAGCACCACACCACATTTTGTACTAGAAGATCCAAAGTATTGAAATTTCTACCTCCTTGACTCTCCTAGTAATTATCTGCACCCATCATTCTCTTTAATGATTTGGGCTGAAATCTTTCCATTTAATAAAAAAGAATTCTAATATTCCATCCATCGAGTCTGGGGAGCCGTGTTCAGATGCAGGGGTACCCTACTTCATAAACTTCATTTGTTCCATGACTTTGGACAAGATGGCCATGTTTGTGCTTGTGTGGGAAAGAGCCACACTCGTGTTTATCACCCAAAGCAGTTTGCCAATGAAAACACAATTTTGCCATTTGCTTGTGCTTGTGAACCAAATTGTTTGCAAACAAAGTGTTCGTGAGTAAGGTGCCACTGTATGTCCAATGACTGCAAAGGTGACCAAAAATGCAATAGCTGCCAACAACTGGGAAAGGAAATCTTATGAGTTGGCTACAGGGATGTAGCTGTTATCTCTGACTCAGGACCACAGACTTGGTCCTGAGCTTTCCTCAAAGCTGGCCAGCACTTTATGGAGACCCACCAGAGAACGTCAGGGGCACACATTCTTGGATGCCACCCTGCTGAGAAACAGCCCTGCTATATGACAGTTTGTCAAAGACAAGGGGAACCTGGGTATGATGGTACATATCTGTATTCCCACCTCCTGAAGGTTGAGGCTCAAGGTCAGCCTATACACAGCATATTCAAGGCCAACTTAGACTACATAGTAAGCCTATATCTATATCTTTGTTTTTAGTCATTTCAAGACAGAGTCTCACGCTGCAGTTCAGGTGGGCCTTGAACTCACTTTGTAGCCTAGGCTGGTCTTGAGTGCTGAGATTACAGGTGTGCACCACCACGCCCAGCTAGAGGCTATATCTATATCTACATCTGCACTATCCATCTATGTACCAGGGGAGATAAGACCTTTATAGAAATACAGTTATTTCTTGGTACCCGAGCAAGTTGATTCCGAGATTTGGTTGGATATTCAAACTCACAGATGCTCAAATCCTTTCTACAAAATGGCATAGTATTTGCATATAACCAATGCACATCCTCACATATCTTAAACCATCTGTAGATTACTTATAATACCTAACACAATGCAGACTCTATGTAAGTGGTTGGCATGCTATGTAGGGAACAATGATGAGAAAAAAGTCTGTATAGTTTCAGGAAAGATACAGCTATCAAAAGCCTCAACATGTGGTTGGTCGAATCTGTGGATGTAAAACCTAAGGATCCAGAGGTCCACAGACTTGAAATATGACTTCTTCCTTAGACCCTATGAAGGGCTCCTTTCCCTCGCTTCCATCCCAGCAGGTTCTGGCCCATTGCCTTGGCAGAAGGGATGTGGCATGGAAGAACACAGATGTAGCTTGGAAGTGGTTTTACTCCTTGTTCCAAATTAGACCTTTAAGGTTTGGGGCACAATGGAAGAGATTAAAGGAAGAGAATTTGTGTCACCTCTAGACTGGAAAGAATTGTCCACAGATGAGAGGAAGAGGGAAAGAGGTACTAAAATTTTTAGGAAAAAGAAGGAAGATGCCCAGCTTGGCAACATAGTCACTAAGGAAAACAAACTCAGGAGAGAACATGGAAGTGTCTAGACAAATAAGAACAATGCTCACTTTCCAAAGACTCCCATATCCTAGCCAAGGCAGAAAAGCACCA
>PVKN010032304.1:0-12258 GCA_004027915.1 Capromys pilorides
CACAGCCTGGTAATTGTGGGGTTTTTTGTTGTACTTTTGAGGTGAGTGGTTTGCTGTACTGAGATGGAAGCCAAGGCTTCACACATACTAAATAGCACCATACTATTGAATTGCACTTCTGGCAATGTACACTTTTTATTTTGTGGCTCTAAGAATCAAACCTGGGTCCTCATACATTAAGTAAGTATTCTACCACTGAGTTAGCATATCATCCCAGAAGGGTTTTAATTTTGATGAAATCCAGTGTATTTATTTTCTTTGACTTTATATCTTGCTTCAATAGTAATACATCGTAAATAATATGATTATCATTCTTTCTCTTTTTAGTGGAAAAAGGAGGAGGAAGGAAGAAATGATGGGACAAAAGGAATAGATTTGGGTTTATTCAATAGATTTGAGTTTATTAGTGGAGAAGCAATGAGGACAACCAGAAAAATGTCATTTTCACACAAAATGATGACACGGAAGTGGCATATATATGATCTGTATGTGCAAATATCATGGAGTGTTGTAGAACTGAGGCAGAAACTGAGTGCCTAGAAGAATGAAAGCAATCTTTTTTTTTTTTTTCTGAGCCAGGGATTGAACTCAGGATCTTACACTTGCCAGACAGTCACTTGTGCCCCTGAGCTATCTCCCCGGCCCCTGAAAGCAATCTTTATAAAGAAGATAAGAGCATAGAAAATGCCTAGCCAAGAAGGGGAAAGGAACAAATGGTATGAGGAACAGCATGTGAAAATACATGTGCACATTTATGGCTCAGTTTTTTTTTTTTTTTAATTTTAAAGAGAACAAAAACTAAGGAAGAAACCAATAGGAATGACACCGAATTTCAAAACAAGACGTTAGGAAATTAACAATGCTTGTTGTAGTGCACATTGTTATCTTCAAAGTAGTTGTTCTTCTGGTCCACTTTGTGAAATGTAAATAGTCTTTCTGTGGCTGGAATATGGCAAAAATGGAGACGAGACATGGGAGATGAGGGAGAATGACAGGCTCAGGTCTGATGCAAGAGCCTTAAACGGTAGCACAAAGAATGTGGAATTTGATGGCATTAACAATGAAGACTCATCAACTTAAGTATTTTTCCTGTGTTTCAAAATAGTTTATCTTCATGTTAGGAAAATGCAAATAATGAGCTAAAAATCAGAACTAAAAATATAAAATATTTTTGTGTAGGGGAAGCTATCAGATTCCTTTGGAAAGCACTCCTTGGGAAGATCATCCAGTCATAATTTAGAGCAGTGGTGGAGAACCGATGGCATGGTGCTGCAGAGGGCATGCAGAGCTCTCTCTTGGCACATGAGCCAAGTCACCCCCGCGCCAGGCATTGGATATCA
Organism: Capromys pilorides; assembly: GCA_004027915.1. Lineage (NCBI taxonomy): Eukaryota > Metazoa > Chordata > Mammalia > Rodentia > Capromyidae > Capromys > Capromys pilorides. The sequence continues at coordinate 1,341 of PVKN010032304.1, forward strand.
GTTGTTTGTTCTAAATTAAAACCTCAGTATTCAGGTTTAATCGCAGCGTTTATACTTTGCAATAAATAAGTGAGCTTTGGGTTGCAGATTAGGTACTGGTCTCTAAAGGGTTCACCATTACTGATCTAGAGGCTGAGAGAACAGAGAGACTGGGAGATTGGAGGTGGAGTCGGAGGCTGCTGAAGGACTCCTCAGAATAACAACGGTCTAGAAAAGTAGCAATGGAGACAGAGAAGTGGGGAAAGAGCTGAGTCATTCCTGAGCAGGAATCACGTAAGTCGAGGAACTAATTAGCAATGACAGGTAAGGGAAGAAAGAGTGTGAGTGATTCTGAAATTTCTACCTTGAGAGAATGGAAACAATTAGGCTCCTCAACTGTGAGTTGGCAAGGTTAAGGTTCATGAAAGGATGGCACTTACTTGGACCGCTAGAATGTGGGGGAACAGGGCTCATACCAAGTCTTGGAATAAATGATACAAAGTGAGCGAGAGGACTTTTTTCCTCCTAGGATTCCAAAGCTGAGACAGTCTTTGACCATGGATGTCACTGAAGTTTAAGATTTCTGCCTAGGATTAATTAGGTAGTTCTAGGGTAATGAACATAAAATCCCTAATTCCATTGTTAATGAGAAAAGAATCACTAAACTCTATTAAAAACATATCATTTGCCAAATCTAGTTAGCTATAGGGGGGCTTATTCTGTGATTCTCTTTATTGCAATGTGTATTTTTTCATAAAATGTAAAAAAAATATTTAGGTAATTTTATTACATTAGTTGTGCTATAATCTCATCTACTCATCATCAAATATTCATTAACTATGTATTATGGGCCAGATAGTGTGCTAGCCAATATAGGGAACCCAAAATTACATAAGGTGATACAAGTGCTTTCAGAATGGTAAACATGTCAGAAGAATTCAAAGCTGGAAAGACTTCTTTAAAATGGGGTGATTTACACTGTTTATTGGGGAAGACATGAGTTAGAGAACATGAATTTCTCGTTTCCTTTTTGAGTAACAAGAATCAAACTCAGGACCTTGTGCTTTCCAGGTAGGTGCTGTACCCCTGAACTATATCCCCGGACTGAGAATATGAAATTTGAGGGCCCACTGTGCAGTTTTATGGGGAGGCTCCAAAACTGTAACATGGAGAAGTATTTGGATGCCCTCTTTGTGGGGCCCATGTCTATCTCTGTTTCCTTTTTCTTTTTGTACTGGGGATAAACCTCAGGACCTGGGGGCTGGGGAGATAGCTTCATGGCACAAGTGCCTGCCCGGCAAGTGTACGGTCATGAGTTTGAACCCTGGTCCTGCAAAACAACGAGAACAACAAAACCCTCAGGACCTTGCCCTTGCCAGGCAAGTGCTTATGTCACTGACCTATCTCCCAGGCACACTGTCTATTTCTGTTTCTTACTCGGCGGTATTAACTCTGCTCAACGGCCAGGGAAAGGAGGCTAAGAGAAGTGTCAGACTGTTTCGGTGGCTTTAAAAGTTTGGCTTTGGGGCTACATGTGGAGGCAGATATCTGTAACCTTAGTTATTCAGGAGGTCAAAGAAATAGATCAATCGTAAGCTTGAGGTCAGCCTGGGCAACTTAGGAAGACCGCATTTCAAAGTAGAAAAAGAACAAAGGGCTGGGGATGCAGCAGGTTGGTAGAGCATCTTCAGTTCAAGCAGGGGGTGAGGGGTGAGTTTGGTTTGGGACCTGAGGACATAGCTCAGTGGTACAGGATTCACATGTGTGTAAGTCCTGGGTTCAGTCCCCAGCACCTCCACCCCTAGGTTTGAATTGAAACACTGGATGTGGCTCTGATTCCAATAAAAACTTCTGTATTTTAAAAAAATGGAAGAAGGGCTGGCGAGATGGTTCAGTGGTCTAATGCGCCTGGTTAGGCGAGCTTAGGCAATCGCAGTGACCGAGAGGTTTGATCCCCTGCACCACATGCTGTGCCAGCCCCATCCCCAGGGCAGGCTGAGCCAGCCATAATATAAAAAAATAAAAAAATGAAAGAATTTGAGAATTAAAGCCAGAGCCTTTTCACTAAGCTACATCCCTAGCCATTCTTTTTTCTTTGTTGTTTATTTTGAGGCAGGTTCTTGATAAATTCTTCAGCTTGGGCTCGTGCTTGTGATCCTCCTGCTTCAGCTTCCCACAGTGCTGGGGTTACAGGTATGTACCACCATGCCTGGCTTTGTAAGAGGTTTTTAATAAGTATTATTGTGACTCCAAAAGCTGCCACAGGAAAGCTTGACCTCAGTTACACAACCTTATAACTAAGGTATTATTATTTTTTAAAATCTCAGGCTTAAATCTGCAAGTCAGAAAAACTCATTCTATTTCCAATCTCGGGCCAGGGATATGGCTCAGTGGCACGATTCCCGCTTGAGAAGTGCAAGGTCCTGAGTGCAATTCCTGATAAAAAAAAAGAAAGAAAGAAAAAAAGAAGAATTCAACCTTGGCTGTCTTAAGGTAAGTTGGCTTAACCAGTCAGATGTTTCCTCATCATTAATAAAACTGACTTGTCATTTTCTCAGTCAGCGAGAGGCCAAAGTAACAAATACAAATACTCCTTGAAAAATATAAACACTTGACACTTAAACAGACCCTCACTATTACTATTTATTCATTTATTTATTTATCTTTGCGGAACCAGGGTTTGAACTCACGGCTTGCACTTGCCAGGCAGGCACTTATGCCACGAAGCTATCTCCCCAGCTCCTACCTCACTATTACTCTCAAAGTCTTATTCACAACGTTGGGTCTAATTCACAGCCGGTTAAGCATGAAGCACCTAGACTTTCCATTATCTCGGCATCAGGACAAAAAAATAAAAATCCTCTCGGGCTTCGCCTTGTTGACGGCTCAAAACACCTTGTTTACCTGCTCATCCTACTTTTCTTTTTTGTCTTTTTGAGACAGGGTCTCGCTGTGCACTTCAGGCTGGCCTTGAGCTCACTTTTGTAGCCCAGGCTGGTCTCGAACTTGGACTGATCCTCCTTCCTCAGCCTCCCAAGTGCTGGGATTACAGGCGTGAGCCACCACACCCGGTTTAACTTCTTGTTTTTCTGAAGGTGTGTATCGAGAGCATCACCTTCCCAAACGGCGCAGGGGATTTCAGTTTTACTGAACTCCAAGCTACAGCAGAAGCTGCGGGCACCGAGGTGAATAAACGCAGCCTGTGACTTCAGCAATTTACAGATTCTCCTTAGAATAAGAACACGCTTTGTCAGGAGAGCAGAGGCGCAGGACCCTTGCAGGGCAGCACGCATGGCACACAATCAGCAGCTGCAGTGGAGGCCGACGCGGCCGGAGCCAGCATGGAAGCTTCCCGCGCGCTTTTGTCAGCAGCCTGGAACGTAGTCCTTTCGCTACTTCCTTATCTTAATGCCTAGGCAAGGTAAGACTTTCCCAGGACTACCGCAGATACACCCGTAGCAAGGACTGGAAACTCCCAAGGCTTCACGCTGCTGTTCCCTCTTAAGGAGCCACTGCGCCCCCCAGCGGAGGACGTGCAGCGGGACTCTAGAGGGATACTCAGGTCGCCCAGCACCTTAACGCCCGCCTCCGGAGGGAACCGGAAGGCAGCGGGCCTCGCCTCCTCCCGAGTCCCGCCCCTACGCAACCAGCCCTGTGGAACCGATTGGGTAGTTACTGTGCGTGAGGACGCTGCGTCGCGGGGCGGGGCGGAGGATCCTGGTCCGCAGCGTCTCAGTCGTGTGTCCCCGGCCGCCGCCCCCGCTAACGCACCGCTTCTAGCTTTCGTCTGCCTTTAGAGTATACACGTGACGGCCAGGGCTTTGGGCAGTCTCGCAGCCGCCCACCGTCTCCGCTGAGCCGCCTAGTGCAGCAGGCGGCTCTTCTCGACCGGTCCCGGTTGCGGGGAAGATGGCGCCGGCGCCTCTAGGCGTCCGGGAGGAGCAGCTGCTGGGGTGCCGATCCGGACCCCTTTCCTGGCTTCTCTTCCTCGCGCAGGCGGTCCTCCTGCTGCCCGGCGCGCGGGCAGACCCCTGCCCCGCACCCTGTTCCTGCAGCGTTCCTCAGCTGGACTGCAGTCGCAGGAAGCTGCCCGCGCTGAGCTGGAGGGCGCTGTCGGGCCCGCTGCCCCCAGACACAGTCAGCCTGTGAGTAGAGTGGCCGTGCCCTTCACAGGGGACGGCGGGGGGACACGTCTGGTGGCGGGGCGGGGAGGGTCGGGACCTCAGGTGTTAAAGGAAACTGTCGTTCCGATGTGAACTTCAGAATCCCGGGAACCTGAAAAAGCCTGCGTGTGAAGACCTTGGTTAAGATTGTCTGGGCCAGGGAATCTGATATTGGGGGATATTTAATGTTAAAGACTCAAAGGGTCCTGCGCTGCCACGGACTATGGATGATGGAGGGACGGGTGGAACAGGGAACCCTCTCTCACGTGCATAATTTGTTTTGTATCTGTTCTTGTATGATCCGCTGGCGCATGATTTTACGAGCACGAAAGACCCGTGAACAGTTTGTCTCTTAGTACATCTTCTGTTGCAGTCTTGGTAACAGGGTTGAAAATGTCATCATTAGTATTAGATTCACTACTAATATACAAGAGTATATTCTAAAACTTTATTTTTTGAGACAGGGTCTCGCTATGGAGTTAAGGCTTATCTTGCAAACACATTATGTAGCCCAGGCTGGTCTCCAACTCGTGGTGATCCTCCTGCCTCAGCCTCCCAAGTACTGGGATTACAGGCCACCACCCCCAGCTCCATGAGTATCGCTTCAGGAGTAGCATTCTTGAGTTGATTTAATGTATGATGTAAGGAAGGGAAGTACGTTTGCCTGAACGATGGTATGTTTTAAGCCTGTCCAGTCCAATTCCTTGTGGCAAAGAACCCCCGAATCAGGCCTCTTGGAGTATTCTAGGTAAGTACACTGATTGAATGAATGAATTCTGGAGTCGGCACTGCTAAGTTTTCATTTTCACAGATTTTTATTAGCTAGTGGCACCTGAAGAGCTCATTAGTCTGAGTCAGCCTAGTGGCTTTAGAAACAACAGTAGATATTAAATACTGCAATTATGGGGATTCTTAACTACCAACATACAGTTACTTCTCTGCCACTAACTGAGCAACATGATTATTAATTGACAGACTTGTAATAGAGTCAGCCCTACAAAAAGTCATCGCTGTCCAGGTGTGGTGGTGCAAGCCTGTAATCTCAGCACTTAGGAAGCTGAGAAGGATTGGTTGTGAGTGGGAGGCCAGCCTAGGCTACATAGGGAGTTCAGTGCCAATCTAAACTATATTGTGGATCCTGTTTCTAAAAAATTATCACTGTGAAGAACATCTTGGTAATTGAAGTATGAGGGGTTGTTTGGATTTTCATTGGAAATAGAAAGTCTCTGGAGAGATGAATATATATATATACATATAGACACACACAAATATTTACAAATAGCATAGATGGGAAAGAAAGCTACCTTATATATTAATTGAGGAAATTAACCAACTGTTGTATAAAACAGAATTGCGGTGTAATCAGTTTCTCTTTACAGTAGAGACACTTGTAGCTAACTGGTTCTTTTCACTCAAATTTAAAACTTTCTATCATTGTGTAGTGTTGTGCATCTTGCTTGCAGCAAAAGGCTTTTTCTAAGAAATTCTTGGCACAGCAACCTGATTATGACAGAATAAATCTTGCTCATGTTTAAAACTACAACTTCATGAGCTATAATTGAAATAAATGTGGCCTACTTTTAAGATCCTCCATTGGTAGGTAAATAGTAATTAAAAATACTTTTATGTAAGATGTATTTATTTTGTGTTTGATTTTTGTTTAATCAAGATTAATTGCCTAAAACCAGGTAACCCCGAGAAATTTTAGCTGTCCTATAATGAAATTGACATATAACAAAATGCTTTGAAATGCAGTTCTGTTACAGAAATGTAATTTGGATGGGTCTTCCATTAGCAGAGAACTCTTAGAATATTAAAAGATAGGATTGTGTTGTTTTAAACTGGAAATGAAGCATTCTTCAGTTGCCATTACCGATAAAAACACCACGTATTCTTGGGTTTATGTAGTATGAAGTTTTAAAACACATTGGTGCTCTATATTAGTAATTTAAATTCAAATGTTCAAACTGTGGCAGTCATTAAAATGATTGTGGGCAAAATTCATTAATCTTTTCTTGGTGGTGCTGCGGGTGGAACTCAGGCCTTGAGCATGCTAGGCAGATAATGCTTTGGTGCTTTGCGAGAGTGCAGCCCATGCCCAATCCTGTTTGTTTGAAACCTAATGTAGATGTTGTTGTTTTTCTTCTCTAAATATTAGTGTTTAAAACTTAGCCAAATTCCTTGTATCACATTGTTCTGATAACATACAGATGAGTTTTGGAGGATCAAGTATGTTGTTGTTTTGTCAAGTAAGGCTGTTAAAACCTGTGCGCCTCAATTGTGATCACTTCGTGATAACAGTGAAAATATTGAGAATTGTGTATAGTTTTTACCGTAAAATATTTACTAATAATGTATTAAGCTTTATGGCAAACTTGTAGTCTTTTCCTTATTTTAATTTCAGTAGACTGTTAAAACTACACTATGGGGCCAGTAAAATAGCTCAGCAGATTGAAGCGTCTGCAAGTAGGCGCAGGGGCCAGGGGTTCCGTTCCATACCCCCTGCCATGCCGGCCCTGGAGTGGTGGCACGCCTGTAATCCCACCTCTTGGGAGGCGGTAGACAGGCAGATCATGAGGAGAGGAGGCTGATCTAGTAGTGAGACCCTGAATACCCTGTAGACCCTTTCTAAAAAAATACAGTGTGGACTAGTATTTGAGAACAATATGTAATGTGTATTTTTTTTAACTATTGAAGAATTTTAACATAGTTTCTCTTCTTTATTCTGCTATGTTGGGAAGTAGTAAAAAAAAAAAAAAAAAAAAAAAAGTGAGCCCACAAAATCTAGTGCAATCTTCTAGGCATTTTTGCTCAAAAAATACTTGAAGAAGAAAATCTGCAATGAGAGCCTTTGACCTAGAAAGATCTGATACAGATCCTTAGAGTTGGTGTTCAGTTAGATCTAGCCTGCATGACCTTAATATTTTAGATTGAGCCCAGCTTAATTCACTGATTTCAATACCTTTTGGCATTGTGAGCGTGCCTGTTTGATCACACTTTGCCTAGAATTGATTTTTTTTTCTCTTCTGTATTTAGGGCGGGCTCTGCGGGGTCTCACTGTATAGATTGGACTTGTAGTGATTCTCCTGGTTTCAGCCTCCCAAGTGCTGGGATTATAGGCTTGGGCCACTACACCCAGTCTCAGTTGCCACTGACCCAGCCCCTGTGCTCTGCCTAAGCAGGTGCTTCAGTCCTGTGAGCTATCAGGCTGACCCTTCTAGAATTATTTTTTCTTTCTTTTTTTTTTTTTCCTCCTAGAATTGATCATTATTTTTTTTTTTTTCTAATTTGAAATGAGAAAAATCGTGTCTAAATCTCCTTATACTGAGAATTAAGCCCTGGGATTTACACAAGATAAACTCATCATCTCCCACTGAGGCACACTTCCTACGGTAATGTCATTCTGATTGCTTCTATTTGCACAGGCAATCTGATTGTCTTGCTATTGCCTACATTAATCTCATTGCTATGCATGGCACCTAATTTTAAGTGTGAAAACCACTTAGAAGAAATTGTGTTGTGTGTCCATGAGAACTTTGATCTTCAGCCTTTCTCCCTTTTTTGGTACCGGAAATTAAACTTGGGACCTTGCACTTGCCAGGCAGGTGTTGAGCTATATTCCCCAGCAACCTTTCCCCTTTTATATAGGGTCTTGCTATGCACAGGAGCAGTAGCTGAGCCATTAGTAAGTGAACAAGGCTTCTGTTGGAAAGAAAAGGTGAACAGTAAGCGGGGAATGTTAGCCTTCGTGCTATGCAGCCTCAAGTCTCAACCTTTCTCCCTAATGAAATATATGGTAGTGGCATGGCATGGCATGGCATTTCTCTCTCTCTTTTAAAAAAATTTTTTTTAAAAAATGTATTTGGTACAGGGTATCACTGCGCAGCTTGGACTAATAGTGATCCTCCTGTTCGGGATTACAGGCATGTGCCACCGTGCCAGGCATTGAACCCCAGTCCCTGCACTTGCCTAAGCAGGCACTTACTTAATCTGCTGAGCATCTTGTTGTGACCCTCTCCCGCCCCACTTTTGAGCCAGTCTTGCTGTGTAGGTCAGGCTGGCCTTGGAATTCATGAGGATCCTCCTATTTCAGCCTCTTGAGCGCTGGGATTACAGTGCCAGGATCGTAGGCATGTGATACCATGCCCTGGCCAACGTAGCATTTCTTTAAAAGTCACTATTTTGAATGTTGGTGATCTGACTTCAGGCTTTGTACATGCTAAGCAGACGCTTTGCCCCTGAGCTACATCGTCAGCTCCTCTTCAATGAAATGTTTGGATAGATTCTTGGCTACTGAGAAATTTTATCTGAGCATCTACCAGTATGTCTTGCTGCATTTATTTTAGCATTAATTTATCTTTTTTTTTTTTTTTTTTTTTTTTTTTTTGGTACAGGGTCTCACTATGCAGGTCGGATTCATAGTGGTCCTTGTTTCCTGCTTCCCAAGTGCTGGGATTACAGGCCCGCACCACCGTGCCTGGACTCCATCACTCCATCATTGGCTCAGTGCGCTTGAGAGCGGGACACGCGGGGCCAGGAACCGAACCCTGGCCCCTGCACTTCCCTTAGCAAGTACTTAGTCCACTAAGCTATGCTGTTGGCCCTTAGCATTAGTTTAAATATTTTAGAAAATTTAAAAATTATAAAGACCGTTAACTATAAAATAATTCATTATCTAAAAGTCAAGTAAAAATATATGTAGACATAAAATGTTTCTTCCTTTGCCCTTTCTCTCCCACCTTTCTATGGTACAAATAAAAATCCATTTTATAATCAGGCATGGGGTGCACACTTGTAATCCCAGCACTCAGGAGGCTTAGGCAGAAGGATTGCTGTGCGCTCCAGGCCAGCCTGTGTGACGTGTTGAGACCTTGTCTCAAAAGACAAAACAAAAAAGTCGTTTTATAGGCGTTTCATGTTGCTAGTAAATAAAACTTAGTGATATTCTTATTCCCCAGTGAGATGTTAGTTTATGGTGATAATTTAAACTTCAAACGATAGCCTATAAGCTCCAAAAATGTTTGGTTTACTACTTTCTGCAGTTTATAGAAGGAAGAAAGAATCACATCTTCATTAACAAGTTTAGTGTAAGGTGAGAAAAGGCAGAAAATTGAAGGAATCTTACTGGAACATACTTCTCTTGTCAGGCTTTGGGTATGGTATTAGATTTCAGAGCTGGTATAGTAGTTTTTTTTGTCTGGCTGCATTTTTGAGAGTTTGGCAAGATTTTTAAAAATCCCAGTGCTTGGACCATACTCTTCTGATTCTGATTTAATTGGTTTGGGATAAGACTTCAGCTTCAGTACAAGTTGAGCATCCTTTAACCAAATTGCTTAGGATCAGAAATGTTTTAGCTAAGCATGGTGATGCACACCTGCATTTACATCACTTGGGAGGCTGAAGCAGAAGGCTTGCTATAAGTTTGAGACCATGCTGTGCTACATAATAAGTGAGTTTAATGCCAGCCTGAACTATATAGTCAGACCATGTCTCAAAAAAAGAAAAGAGGGGCCGGGGAGATGGTTCAGTGGTCTAAAGCGCCTGCTTGGAGGGCTCAGGCAACTGCGAGGACTGCAGTTCGATCCCCGGCACCACATGCTGCGCCAGCGCCACCACCAGGGCAGGCTGAGCCAGCCATGAAATGAATAAATAAAGAAACAAACAAACACAACAAGCAAACAAATAGATAAATAAATAAAAATTTAAAAAAAAAAAAGAAAAGAAAAGAAAGAAAGATTTCAGATTTTGAAGTACTCAAATATAAGTAATGAGGGGCCGGCGAGATGGCTCAGTGGTCTAGAGGGCCTGCTTGGGCAAGCTTGGGCAGCCACAGGGACTGCGGTTCGATCCCTGGCACCACATGCTGTGCCAGCCCCACCCCCAGGGCAGGCTGAGCCGGCCAGAACACAAATAAATAAATAAATGAGGTTTAAAAAAAATAAAATAAAATAAAAAAAACTTAAAAAAAAAAACAAATATAAGTAATGATATGGTTTGGAGGTGACGTTTCCTTCTAAATGTGAAGTTTATTTGTATTGCCTTATGCACATAGCCTGAACATAATTTAAACAGTTTATTTTATTTTATTTTAATGTATTTGGTGCAGGTTCTCACTACACAGCTTGGACTTATAGTGATCCTCCGGTTTTCAGCCTCCCCAGTGCTGAGATTACAGGCGCTAGCCGCTACATCTGGTCTCATTGGCTGGCTCAGTGCTCTTGCAGGAAGGGCCTGGGCACCATGTGGTCCTAGGAACTGATCCCTGTGCCTACCTAAGCAGATCCTTAGTCCATTGAGCTATTTTGCCAGCCCGTAAACAGTATTTCTTTGTGCATTTGTTTCATTTTGTTGTACTAGAGATTGAACGCAGATTCTTGCACTGAGATAAATCACCAGCCCTTTTAAATTTTTTTAAATTTTGAAGCAGAGTCTTGCTGAGTCACTTTAAGTTGCTCAGAGTAGGCTGAATATACAGTTCTCCATCCTCAACTTCTTAAGGCGCCTGAGATTATTGGTGGGTGCCATCACACCTGGTTTGTACCTGTGTTTTGATAATGACTCACATGAGGGCACATGGAATTTTTACTTGGGGTATCCTGAGTTTTTAGATTCTGGAGCATTTGATTTTTAGGTTAGGGATGCTAACCTGTATTTCAAAATCCTCCCAGATTTATGCTGATGTGCAGCAGTGGTGAGAATCACTGAACCAAAGCACTTGCATGGTTTTGGTGATCAAACCCAGGGCCTTGTGCATGCTAGGCAAGTGTTCTTTACCA
>PVKN010032305.1:0-12286 GCA_004027915.1 Capromys pilorides
GATGCACTTAATTCCTGTCTTTTATGGCCTGAGGCCATAGCTATCACAAAGTGATATTGAGTTTTTTACATAAACACAAACACATACACACACAGAGATTCTGTTCAGACCCAAACTAATTTTATAAAACATTGTCAGCCTCATGAGGTATAATTGAAAAATAAAAATTATATGTATTTAGGTATATGGTGAGATGTTTTTATATATTTCTACATTGTGAAACCATTACCACACACAGCTAATCAATATCTGCACTACCTCACAGTTACCATTTAGTACAGTGCAAATGCTTAATGTCTGCCCTCTTAGCAAATATCATGATATAAGACATGATTAGTAACTATAGAAGTCATGCTGTACATTGGGTATCCAAAATTCATTCATGTTTTAACTTCAAGTTGTACCACTTCACAAAGTCTCCTTTCCACTCAATTCCTTTTTCTATAGTAGCCTTCTGTCTTAGTCAGCTTTCTCTCCTTTCTGGGACAAATACTTGACACACAAACTTTTAGGGGAGGAAAGGTTTATTTAGCTCACAGATACTGAAGGTTTCATAATTTGAAGCAGCCTTAATTACATAGCAAGCCCTTGAGACTCTACGCCTATGTGTCCAGGATGATTCGCTCCATACCTCCACGCAAAACTGTCACGTGGGGTGGGGGGGGGTAGAGCCTCTGACAGCACGTGCTGTCAGTTTTTAGTTTGCGCCTCTCTTGGCCATGCCCCCTCAAGCCCTGCCCCTAGAGCCACACGCTTGACAGCCCCATGATTTACATGAGGCTTTGGGTGGACAACTAGATACGAACCTCAACATTCCACCCTGGGCCCCCAAAGTCTCATGTATATGCCTTTCTGCAGAAGACAGTTTAGTCCATCTCTAGAGTTGCCAAAGTGCAACGGTTTCACCATTGCTGAAAAGTCCAAGCCTCAAGTTCCCTCCAAGATCCAAGGCAAACTCTCAACTGTGAGCACCTACACAAATGAAAAATTACATACATCTAACATTCAAAGGCAGAAGATAAACATTGCCATTTCAAAAGGTATACACAGGAGGACACAAATGGCTGGGGCCAAAACAAGTCCAAAATTCAGTAGGACAAACATTAAGTCCTATGGTTCCATGTGGAGCATTGGAACCAATCTGTGGCAAATAACGAGCTTCATGTGGCTCCACCCCTATGGTACTCTTGGTGGTAGCTTCTCTCTTAGGCTGACTATGCTCCCTCTTTACAGTTTTTCCTAGATGATCCATGTTCCAGGCTTTTCGAAACTTCTAGGGTTTCCACAGAGTAGGCTTCTCACTCACAGCTTCACACAATGCCCTCCCCAGGGCACACTGCCTGGCCTCCCAGGCCTTCTTCTGAAAACTAGGTGGAAGCCTTCTTAACCTCAGAACACCTGCATTCTGCATGCACCTAAAACCAACACCACATGGATGATGCCAAGGTCTGCTGCCAGCTGGAGCAGTAGCCAGCCTTCCTTCTCTCTTAGCTGTAGGAGTCAAGTACCTGGATTTCTGGACAAATTCTCCATGCCAGCACCATTATGTAGTCTGCTGTGGCTGCCGCTTCCATTCTGGAACCTGTTGTGGCCACTGCCTTCGTTCTGGAACATGGGGCTCCATGGCTTTCTCTTCAAAGGAAAATCCTTCACCCTTGTGATTCTGAGGCTGTAAAGGGCAAGAACCTGCCACCCCATGTGATGCCTCCAGCACATCTTTGCTACTGTCTTGTTCCTCCTGGGCAGTGGAGATCTCAGCTCTATCTTTGCAGTCCACAGCCTTCCTGGTGCTTTCTTTATGGCCAAATTTACATTTTAAATCATGCTGTTGGGCTCTTTGCTCTTCATTCTTAAAATATATTTGACTAAAAGTCCCCAGCAATAACCATGCCACTGCCCCAATATTTGACTGCTTTGAAGCTTCCTTTGAAAGATTCCTTAGTCCTCCATGTTTAATTTCAGTCTCAGGCAAAGTCTCTGGACACGGGCAAAATTCTGCCAAGGTTTCTGCCAAGTCAAAACACAAATGATCTGGAGTCTAACAGCCAATGCAATCCTTCTTTCCAGTAGAAACCTCCCCAGCCTGGTCTTTAAAGATAGGCTTTCTATCAGTCTTCTGGTCTGAGCTCTGACCAGAACCTCCCCTACAGAAGTGCCAAAACTATTCCAGAGCTTTGGTCATAGGCGACATCTCCAAACCTTTCCTATTTCTTCCCATAAGCCATTCCCAAAAACTTGTAATCCACATGGTCAGGTATAGCCACAGCAATGACCCTGCTCTCCTGGTACCAAATTCTGTCTTAGTCACTTTTCTCTCATTGCTGGAACAAATATTTGACACACAAGCTTTTAGGGGAGGAAAGGTTTATTTAGCTCACAGTTACTGAAGGTTTTATAATTTAAAGCAGCCTAAATTACATAGCAAGCCCTTGAGCCTCTATGCCTATATGTCCAGCATGATTCGCTCCATACCTCCACGTGAAACCGGCACGTGGGGTAGGGTGGGGTAGAGTCTCTGACAGAGCGTGCTGTCAGTTTAATGGTTCGCCCCTCTCTTGGCTACACCTCCTCAAACCCTGTCTCTGGAGCCATGCACTTGACAGCCTTATGATTTACATGCGGCTTTGGGGAGACAAGTAGATACAAACCACTTTTTTCCTCAGAAATATTCTACCTATAATTTGGATCAGGCAGTATCTATCTTTGAACATCTCGCAAGTTTCACATAACACAATGCTTCTCAGGGACAGCTATGTTACCACAAAACACAGGATTTTCCCTTTCTTTTTAAGAGTGAAAAATTTTGCACTGTATGTGTACATCATACTTCATTGATCATTCATCCATCAGTGGAAACTACCATCACCCACATCTTGGCTTTGGATATAATGCTGCATGAATGTAGCAGAACAGAAAACTTATTAAGGCAGTCATCTCATTTTCTTTGAATATACACCCAAAAGTTGGATCTCTGAATCATATATTAACTCTATTTTTAAGTTTTTGAAGATGCTTACTACTGTTTACCATAATAATTATGTCAGTTTATATTCTGATCAACTATGTATAAAGATTTCCATTTCTTGACAATCACATTGGGTATCCTTTGTGATGGTCATCCTTGTGAGTTTGAGATTATCACTCTGGTTTTGATTTGCATTTACCTAGTTATTAATGATGTTTTGCATCTTTCTATACACCTATTGATCATTTGTACCTCTTCTTCATAAAAAATGTCTATTGAAATGCTATTTTTTAATTAAGTGTATTGATTTTTTTCAACTGAAATTCATGTTTCTTATATATGCTGAATGCTAATGTTATCAGGTATTTCGTGGACAAATATATCCTTCCATTCTGTAGGTTGTCTGTTCATTTTGTGATTTTTTATTACTTTTAATAAAAAATAACAATGCAAAGTTTCAAGACACGTTAGTAGTACATTCCCAGTTATTGATACAATGCATATTGTTTTCTTGTAGTCGTGATTTAAAACACAGGATGCAGACACGATACTTTTTCTAATCATTGTTGGTAAAAAAATAAAAAAAATTTCTTCTCATTGGTCTAAGAGAAAGTAGTTGTATACATAGTCCAACATTCCATAATTGTAGTGGGTTATTGGCAGAACTGGCAATGTCGGAAGCTGTTGATTTAAGCCTTTTACAGCTTAACATACTAATCTAGCTTTACTTTTTATGCCTCATAGTTAAATTTTTCTGCTAGGTGGTTAAAGAAAAGTTAAAACAAGACCTATGTAACAGAACATTTAAATTTTTTATCTCCCAAGATCAGTCAAAACCCCTCAGGGTTTACCTCTTGGAAACAACCAAAACATCCATCATCTGAAGAATGGTGGAATATTATTTAGCTATAAATAATGAGAAACTAGAAGACTTCATATATAAGTGGATGTATCTTGAAGATATACTCATAAGTGAAATAAACCAGACGTACATGTGTAAATATCATATAGTCTCCCTAGTGAAAGAATTCAAAAGAAGAAATAAAAGTGGAAAGGCATAACGCAGCTGAACGGAAATCAAGAGCTTAAGGGTTAAATAATGAAGAGATTGGAAGCAGAAAAGATAGGAAACATGGAAGGAGCAAAATCATGCACTTATATACACAAGATGAATTAAACAATGGTCTTAAGAACCTCCAATAGGTTTTTCACACTGAGGATAGTAATGTGTAACATTAAAACTATGCTTGGAATGCCTGTCATTCTGGTCATTTAGATGTGTGCTGCTTCTAACGTCATTTTTTTATTGTTTTCCTTGCTGTATTGGAAGTGTTTAGTTTTAAGTAATATCATTGTTTATTTTTAATCTTGTTGTCTGTGCTTTTCCTGTTATATGCAAAAAATGATTACCAAAACCAAACTTGGGAGCTTTCCACATATATCAGTCAAAATGTTTTAATATTTTAGGCCCTATTTTTAGGTATTTTACTTGGTTTGTGGACAGTAGTAGATAAGAACACAAAGGATTTTTTGGTTTGGTTTTGCATGCATATTTGTGTGCATGTGGATACTCAGCCATTTATTGCAGAAATTATACTTTGCAATAATTACTAAAGTTGTTGTCAAACGTTACTTGAAAATACAAATGTAGGTTTGTTTCTGGAATTTTTATTCAGTTCCACTGGTCTGTGTCTGCATTTGTGCTAATATCATATGGCTCTGCTCATCATAGTTTTGTAATACAATCGCTTTCAGCTTTTCTTTTGATCAGGATTGCTTTACTATTCAGGAATTTCCTGATGGCACAAATTTTAGAATTCTTTCTTTTCTATGAAAACTTTATTGGAAATTTGATAAGGATGGATTGAAATATGATGTGGTTTGGTCAGTTAGCAATATTAATCCTTGCAATTCATAAAGTTAGATTAACTTTCCATTAATTCTTGTCTTTAATGTCTTTCACCAGTGTCTTGTAGTTTCCATTTTACAGTGTTTCAATCTCTTCAGTTAAAATTATTACTGAGCATTTGACATTTTTATCTTATTCTGAAATTGCTTTCTCATTCAGATACGTTGTTGTCATTATATAGTAATGCAATAGATCTTGTATTATGCCTTACATGTTGTGCAACTGATTTGTAACATCACTGAATTCATTTATTAGTTCTAACAGATTTTGATGAAGTCTTTAGGATTTTCTATATACAAGATCATGTCTTTGGGAACAGAAACAATTTCACTTCTCCATTCCCAATTAGAGCACTACTTGCTTTTGTGTGCCTGACTGCCCTGATTAGAACTATACTTCACTAAATAGACATGGCAAATTAGGATGCTTTTTTCTTGTTCCTGATTATATGAACCTAGAGGCAGAAGTTTCACATTTTCATATAATCAAGTACAACATCAGCTGTGTCTTTATTAGCATAGCCTTTATTGTGTTGAAGCAATTTTTCCTATTTTTAATTTGTTGAGGGTTTTAACTAAAAAGAGAAATTGGAGCTTGTCAATTGATTTTTCTGCATCTGTGGTCAATGCCTTCCATGACTTTTGCCTTCCATTTTGTCAATATGGTGCGTCTTATTTATTAGCTTCCTTATATTGAGCCATCCTTGAATCCCAAGAGTAAGTTCCACTTGATAATGATGCATCATACTCTTGGTGTGCTGTTGAATTTGATTTGCTACTATTTGGTTAAGGACTTGAGATCTACTAAATATGAGACTTGGCCTTGTAATTTTTTTTCTTATATACAGTAGTTGCTCACTTATCATGAAGGTTATGTTCCAGACAGCTCAGCGATAAGTAAAAATCAGTGAAGTAGCAACATTTTATGTATTTATATGTTTATTTGTTTATTTATTTGGTATTTGGTATAGGATCTCAGTACACAGCTCAGACTTGTAGTGATTCTCCTCTTTTCAGTCTCCCCAGCACTGGGATTACAGGTGTGCACAACTGCACCCATTCTCATTGCCAGCTCAGTGCACCCAGGAGTGAGGCCAGCAGGGCTTGTGGTGCTGGGGATTGAACCCCAGGTCCCTATGCTTGCCTAAGCTAGTGCTTAGTCCACTGAGCTATCTCACCTGCCCTTTAACCATTTTCTAAACTCCTAAATCTATCTAATTTTAACAACATACATATACTGCATGATATCGCAAAATCTCTCCATATAGCAAAAAATCTGTGATAAATAATTTAGATTAATTTTTTTGAAAACCCCTGGAACAGTGAGTCCATGAATGTTGAACCACCAAACAGAGAAGGACTACTGTATCTTTGTCTCACTTCAACAGTAATATTGGCTTCATTAAGTAAATTTAAGAGTGTCTTCCAATTGAAAATTTTAGAAGTTTCAGACTCAAATTTTTAGATTGGCTTTAATTCTCCCCTAATAGTTTAATAGAATTTAACAATAAAGCCATCAGACTCTAAGTTTTTCTTTGGCATGGTTTTGTTCACTGATTCAATCTCATCATTTCTATTATTACAAGTTATCATACAAAACACAATCCTGAACTTCATAATAGTCACTTATGGTCCATTGTATTCTGTGATATCATTTTGTTTTACTTAATTGCTCATTCCTGTACAAAATACCTGATACCCAAAAACTACAGGAGAAAAGGGTTGTTTGACTTCCCAGTTTGTAGAGGTTTCAGTCTATAATAAGGTAGCTCCAAGGCAGGGTGCCATGGCAGGGGCACAGCTAAGGAGAAGCAGCTCACAGAGTGGCAAGCAGGAAGATGAGAAGGACATTGACCCTTCCAGGCCACACCCACGGGGAATCTGCCTCCTCCACCCAGCATCACCTCCCAAGTTACACTTAGTTGTAACTCATTAGAAAAAGAAAACCCACTGTGGAGTGTCATGTCTTCCTGATCCAGTTACCTCCAAAGAGCCCCATCTATGAGCACATGATGTTTTGGGAAACTTCTAGATACAGACCATAATACAGCTGTGGCAACGGTTCTTTCCTTTCTGACCTGAATAGTCTCTCCTGGTTTTGAACAGCTAAAGCCTGTTACTTTTGTTTATTTTTTTAAAAATCAACTCTTAGCTTTGCCAAGCTATTTAATTATTTTTCAGATCTCTCTTTTATTCTGTATTTATTTTTAATATTTCCTTTGTTTTGTTTACTTTGATTTGAGTTTATCCTTTATTTAATTCTTCAAGGTATGAAGTTGGGTTGTTTACTTCACATTGCTTTTTATTCATGTAAAGGTTTATTGCTATAAAAATCCCTCTCAGAATAACATTTCCTGTATCTCATAAATTTTGGTAGGCTGTATTTCTATTTATCTGTCTCTGAAGTTAGATTTTAGGTCTCCTTTCAATTTATTCTTTAACTCATTGGTTGTTCAAAAGCATGGGATATATATATATATATATATATATATATATATATATATATATATGTTTTTTCTCATTTTATTCTTGTCATTTATAGTTTCCTGGCACATTGTGATCAGAAATGGATACTTGATATGACTTCTGTCTTCTTAAATTTATTAATATTTGCGGATTAAAGCACTTGCTTGAACAGATGCAGGGACCAGGGTTCAATCCTCAGTGTGCTGTGCCAGCCACACCCCTGGAGTGCACTGAGACAGTGATTGAGACTGGACATGGTGGCATGCTCCTGTAATCCCAGTGCTTGGGAGGCTGAAAACAGTAGAATCACTATGAGCCTGATCTGTGTAGTGAGACCCTGTACTAAAATACATTATATATATATATATATATATATATATATATATATATATATATTATATTATATTATATGTGTATATGTTTGTTCTGGGGCTAGGGAGATAGCTCAGTGGTCTAAGTGACTGCAAGGCAAGTACAAGGACCCAAGTTTGATCCCTGATACCTTATACCATGCTGGCCCTGGAACTCCAGGTACACCATGCTAGTCTTGAAACTAGGCATGGAGGTGCACACCTATAATCCCAGCACTGGAAAAACTGAGACAGAAGAGTCATTATGAGTCTGAACTGCATGATGAGATCCTATATCAAATCAATTAAATAAATAAATAAGAAAAATATTTTTTTTCTGTGACCTAACAGAACTGATTCTGGAAACTTTTCCAAATATGCTGTATCAAAATGCATATTTTTCTGTTGTTGCATAGATTTTTATACGTGTCTGTTAGGTTCATTTGGTCTGAGGTACAGTTGGAATCAAATGTTTTGTTGTCAATCTTTTCTTTATCTTGGCAATATATCCATGGTAAAAGTGGAATACTGAAGACCCATACTACTACAGTATTGCTGTCTCTTCTTTAGATCTATTAATATTTGCTTTATATTCAGGCACTCCAATGTCAGATGAATATGCGTTTACAAGTGCTATATCTTCTTGATGATTCGACAACTTTATGTGATATGATGACTGTGTCCTTCTTTACAATTTTTGACTTAACATCTATTTTTTCTAATTTAAGTATAACTACTTCTGTTCACATCTGGTGTCCATCTGTAAAGAATATCTTTCTCCACGACTTCACTTTCAGTTGCTATGTGTCCTTGGAGGTAAAGAGAGGGCACCCTTGCAGGCTGTATGCACAAAATCATTTTACTTGTAGACTCAGACACTGTCCTTTGGTCACATAATTCTGTACATGTACATTCAAGGTAGTTTGTTATAATTACCTTAATTCTTACAGCCACCTTACTAGATTTCTATGGCTGTTTTACGAATTGTTGCTCCTTTCTTCTCTTGCTGTCTTCCTTTGTGATTTCATGATTTTCTGATGTATTTAATTCCTCCTCTATTGTTGGGAGCATCAGGGAGCCAAGAAATTGATCAAGTGTGTATAGGTGGGACTAGGCCTCAGTGCCTGAAGCAAACAAGCTACCCCAGTGTTGAGAAAAACATCCTGTCTGGTTCAGGCCAGCTATTTGTGGCTAAGCAACCTTGTGTCATGCAGTACAAACTTTAGAAAAGTATAAATAAAAGATAGTTTTGTTGTGAGTTAGTCTTGCCCATCAGGCAGACTGGCGACCACCTAGCCCAGTTTTTCGTCTTCTTGTCTATCTCATTCCTACTGCCGTGTCTTCCTGGGGTAGATCCGTTCACAGTAAGACCAACAGATCCCTACATTATATCTTTTGTTTATCTACTGTAAGTTTTTCTTTTGTAGTGACCATGAAGCTTACGTAAAACTTAGAATATAGGGCCAGTGAGATAGCTCAGCAGTCTGAAGTACCTGCTTACGCAAGCTCAGGCAACCACAAGGATCTTGGTTCAATACCTGACACGACATGCTGTGCCAGCCCCACACCCAGGGCAGGCTGAGCCAGCCATAACATAAATAAATAAAGTTTTAAAAATTTAGAATATAAAAGTTACTGTGCTTTAGGAAATTTTCAGCCATTATTTATGAAGTACAGTTTCTGTTCCTATATCTTATTTGATTCCTAAATTGTGTATGTTGATGTCTCACATTACTGCAGACATTCTTTATTCTTTTTTCATTTATTTTCCTTATTTTCTTCTCTAACTATTTCCAAATGATTTATCTTCAACTGTGTGTATTCTTTCTTTAGTTTAATCAAAGTCTGCTGCTGATGTTCTCCAATACATTTCATTTCGTTTATTGTACCATTTGGCTGCAGAGCTTCTATTTGCTTTCTTTTTTTAATGACTTCTATCTCATTTTGAATCTCTTTGGTTTACATATTGTTTTCTCTAATTTTAATCTGTTATTCATTCTTTTACCTTTGTAGCTTGTTACACATCCTTAAAAAAGATCTTGAATTCTCATGCAATTATTATTTCTCCATTTCATTGAGGTCTTACTGAAAAACTATTGAGTTTCCTTAAGTTCGATAAACATTAGTGCTGTGTGTCACTGATCTCTCATATTTCTCATTGCCTTATACTGAGGCTTTGATAGAGCAGTCACTTCTTCCAGACTTTAGAGACCAGTCTTGGTAAGACAAGGCCTTCACTGTCACACATGTATGGAGGTACTAGTAGGTGCAATCAGTGGGTCCAGATCAGGGGCATGTGCTGAGGTGGGGTCCCCACATGTCCCATCAGCTGAGATCAGTAAAAATTGCAGGGATCCTCATGAATAAGACTATGGATATCTGCAGAAGCAGTACTGCTGACAAGATCTTCAGGGGTGATGAGATGACTGCTAGGTTCCTCCTGCTCTCCTTTCTTCTGCAGGCAAAGTCATGGCCAAGGGGGTTTCCAGAAGGTCTGGTTTGGTGGACACCCATGGCAGTGGTGACATGAATGTCTGATGTCTACCATCTGTGGAGTAGCTGTGGAGCTGAGGTCAGAAGATGACCATTCCTACAAGGACCTGAGGTGGCAATGAGACAAGAGCCCAGAGCAAAGGTACTGCTGCTGTAGCAAAAGTAGTAGTAGGTGAACTGGGGGTCTTGATGAAGCAGAGAACTGATGCTTGTTGTTAGCATCATGTTGCATTATGTGGTCTTCAGAGAGTTCATATTACTTATTGTATCCACAGCAGATGGCTAAATGTTTAGCACCTCCTAGATGGTGAACTCACTTGAAGAAATAATAAATAACTCAATTCCATAAAGCAGGTAAGGATTGCATAATACATGGAAAATTTACATTACCATTTCATTGTAACTTTTATGTTACACAACATTTTGCATATGAGATGGGGAGATCAAAAGTTACTCTTGTCAATTACTTTTTAAATGAGAACAATAAACAAATGGATAACAAGCAGGGTCAGAAGCAAAAATCTAAGCTTCCTAATTCCTGACTAATCTTCATTAATTACTAAAATAATATTTTCAAATACCTTTTGCTCATAAATGTTATCACACATGTACTCTTCTGCACCTAAGACAAAAAAATCTAAAACAAATTGTGTTTGAAATATTTATAGAATAAAATGAAATGAAGCAAATGACATAAAGTGAAAAACATTCCATATGCACAACTTACAGCTCCCAATTCTGCCCTCTCCTTCTCTCCTGGCCTCTGCTGATGCTATGGTGGGGTCTTGGGTAAATGGAAAACATAATACAAATGAGCACAGAAACTGGGGAGGAGGAGAAGAGAAATACAGAAAAATAAAAATATTTACTGGTTCTCTAGGTCTCCAACGTTAGTTTCTTACTACATCACAAATATATTCCAAGCAGAGTTGAGAATTATAAACCTTAATGTGCATCACAAGAGGTTTGTGTCTTGTAGAGTTTTGAAATGTTTGTAACAATCTGAATAAAATCATAAGGAAGGCTCTAGGTGGTGGCTATGAAGGTGAGATGGGTGTAATCATTAGCCACAGAAACAGAAAGCTTTTGATTAAGACCTCATGCAAAAGGCTAGCAATAGGGCAAGAATTTTTATCACAAAATTTTGCTAAGAGTAATGTCAAATTACTCCAATTCAAATGATTGTGCTGTTCTTATGTTTTTCATATTTGCATTTCTTTTTTTGAGAAAGATAGAAACTTATGATAAGCAAGCATATGCCTGAAAGCATCCCCAAAGTATATTCTATTAAACATAAATTCAGTAAATCTACCATTAAAAAAGATAATGCCAAATAAGTTGGGGAACAGTGCATACAACATGGCCCTTTGGAGATGTGCAGTCTATAACAGTGTATTAAAAGCTCATAGAAGCAATAAAAATCCTATTAAAGTCGGTTTCATCTAACACTTGCCAATTTGTTTTGTCAGTACTGGGGAACGAATGCATTGCAGGCTCCAACTTGCAGTCTTCTTGCACTGGCTTTCCAAAATGCTGGGATTTACAAGCATGCACCACCATACCTGGATCTGCCCAAGCTTTTTGACACAGTATCTTCACATGTAAAACTAACTACATCCTATGGATCTAGTACTCCACAGCACAGGGTTTGATAAATACTGGCTAAAGGGTTTTCAGATACAAAATTTGTTAATGTTAGCGATGGGGAGAAGGAATTGTTCTGGAGCTTCTACATAGTTACTATGTGTGATATGTCTGAAAAATGAATGTCAATTTAGTCAATTATGAGGCATATTAGAAACAAATAAATCAACCTTTTTAATGACTCTGGATATGCTAACTTAATTACAAAACAAAATATCCTATGAGAAGATGCATTTCACTATGTTTGAAGTAAACTCTCAATAATTTAGATATTTACATGGACTATGTTTGTTAATATAGAAACTTCAAAAGGAAAGTACGTAACTTCACTTGGGTCATTATTTTTTACTCCTGAGGGAATAACATTGAAGCTATCATTCACTAATGAGGAATTAATGACAATTAATTCTCTGCTACAGTTCTAAACTCTCAATTGCTTGTGGAAATTAGAGGAATCTGA
>PVKN010032306.1:0-12290 GCA_004027915.1 Capromys pilorides
GGGAAATTTGAAACACATAATTACGAAAACTGACAACAGAAAATCTGAGTAGGTGAATATTTATTTTTAAAAATATGGTTCTTTTCTATTTTGTAGAAAACAAAAACAACTGGTAAAATTTTTAGATTTCAGTATTTATGGTATTGTATTTTTTGTTTTATTTTGTTCTGTGTTTTGGAAGGGATGAAACTCAGAGTCTCGTGTTCAGAATGCACTCACTCTATAGCCAAATGGCATCTCTAGCCCCTGGCCGATGGAAAGTGTAAAAGCCCTGAATAAGTACACAAAGTGCTGGGATTAGGAAAAGGCCATGCATGGCTAGGACATCAATACTCTTCAAATTAATCTATGATTCAGTGCAATCCCAGTCAAAACTCTAACAGTGTATTTTTGATAGTAATTGATGAGCCCCTTCTAAAAGCGGCCTGTGTAGAAGTCTGTAGGACCAAGAACATAAATGGGCAGAAATGACAGTAAGGGACCACTAAAGGGAGGTGAGTGTCGTGCTAGTCCATCTGCCTATTGGCGATAAGAGCGCATACGTTTTTCAAGATGCATTTAGTGTCTGTGTATTTCACTGTGAGTAAATTTTGTCTCAACAGTAAAAATAATACAATTAAGATAAGTACATTTCACTATTGCAAATAAAAATTGCAAAGATGGCCTACTGAAAAATTTAGTTTCCTTTTTGTGAGTGTCTTGTTGCAGTTTGTCAAATTTGTTTCTTGGGAAATATCATTTTTATTAAAAGAATAACATTTTACTATTTTGCTATTTCTTATTCTTGCATTTATACTGGTGTAGGGCGGCTTTCAGAACCAAGTAATTGCTAGGCCTTTTCAAGGGCTTGGAACTGCTTTCATTCTGTGTTCTTCTTTACTTCATGAAGAAAGCCTGACTAACATACAGCACTTCAGCTTTCCTAGGGAAGATTTTCTCTACAAATTACTAAAAGGGAGGGTGAAAGGTAGCTGAAGAGGCGGGAAACCACCTGTAACCCCAGCACCCTGGCAGGCTGATGCGTGAGGATTACAGTACAAGGCCAGGCTGGACAATTTAGCAAGCTCTGTCCCAAAATAAAAATATGAAAAATGGGCAGAGGATGTAGCTCAGTGCAAAGATCCTGAATTCAATCCACCGTAACACTCAAAAAGTAAACATATGGATTAAAATTAAATAAATAAAATGGCAAGTGAAAGTATACTGTGTCCACCTGGTATGGCAGTGCATGCCTATAATCTCAGCACTTGGAAGACTGAGGCAGGAAAATCACCATAAGTTCAAGGCTAGCCTGAACTATTCTGTCTCACAAAATAGTCAAACAACAATGTAGCTTAAGGGATGAGAAAAACACCACACATTAAAACTGTTGTAAAAATAGTTAATATTTCTGAGTTTTTCTCCAAATAATTATAAAGAATGTAGTGTCAATATAAAAATTGAGGATTTGTTCAGCAAAGAGAATTAATTTTTTTTAACAGAGGCTTAAAGGTATTTTTCAACTCGAGTCCTTTCCTGTCTACTTGCTGTGTATAATAGAAATTTAGTTTCTTGCAATGAGAAATGAACTCCAGTAGGTTTGATTCATGTCAACATAAAAACAGATAAAAAAGAACTATCACAATACATAATATTTATTTGAATAATTGATATTTAAATTTTTCTCATTATAACAGAATATGTGTAAAATAAAAAGCCTAAAAAGTTTAAAACCACATTACAATTCCTTGTTTTGAAGGCAAATCAGTCTTCTGAAGTATGAAAGAATTACTAATTTTGCATATTAGAAAAGAATTAGTGAGTTGTTGTGGAGCTGAAATTGCCCAGCTGCCTCTAATTTGGGAAAGATAAGTACAGGTTAGAAGCCCCATTGGAAGCTGAGGAACAGCAGCCACAGCGGAAGCCAAGCTGAGCTGGAGGAGACAGGGACATGAGGCGTTTGTAGATACAGCTCTTAGGAAGCTGAAGAAGTGTTTTCTGAGGACTTTGCCATATAAAGTTGCCAATGATTTCTTTAATATTCCTAAATTTCACAGCTTCAGAGTATCTAAACTAGCTGGTCATAAATAGCACACCTGGAAAATTCACCTCCGAAGAAGAGCTATGTCTATTTTCAATGGTTTTCATATATATTAAAAGGAAATTACAGGAATAAAGGAAGAAACTTGGGTAAAATTAGAGTGTGAATCTTGGAGATTAGAGCAGATGGTGAAGGGGAAGTAAAAATGATCAGAATGCAATGTGGCTGCGTGCTAATTGCCAAAAGGAAGGTGATTATTATGTCTCGTGAACATATATCAATAATAAAAAAGAACTTTAAAAGGGAATACAAGGGTTGTTGGGCAAATTGCCAGAGTGCCCTACCATAATTCTTTAAAAAAAATTTTTATTTAATCATTTATTTATTTATTTATTTATTTATTTGGTTCAGGGTCTCACTACACAACTTGGACTCTTAGTGACCTTCCTGTCTCAGCTTCTCCAGGGTTGGGATTACAGGCGTACACCTCCAAGACTGGCACAGTATGTGGTACTGGAGATGGAACCCAGGCACTTAGACTGCCTAGTTATTTTCCCAACTCCTTGTCATTATCCTTATATTTTATAACCATATCTGCCACTAAGAAAATCATTACTCATTAAAGGTGATTAATTGTTCATGAGCTTCCTACAAGCATACTACATGGTGCACAGAAAATTAAGCTGTCTTCAAAAAACAACTCAAACAAGTAAACTCTAGTCATTTAACAGACATTAAACATTGCTTGTGTTGCAACATAGGTGTTGCCAGCTTGTGTGATACATGAGGAGGCACAGAAAAATTACAATCATGTGTCGATATGTCCACCTGGATTCTCTGAACATATATAGTATTTTTGCTTGGCTTGTAGCCCCAACACCTAATTAAAGTCCACAGGAAGCTCAAGAAATATGATTGAAAGTGAATGGATTAGTTGATCTGAGCTTGAAAAGTGCAGGTAGGAAAGAGGTAGGAAAGAATAGCAGGGGATAAGGCCAGCGTATAAAAATGCATCTTAGCAGAGACAAGCTTGTACATGTGGGTGAACTAGCATTTGAAGCATTATTTTTTTGTGTGTGGACCAGGACTCAAACTCATGATCTCGCACTTGCCAGGCAGGCACTTGTGCCACAGAGCTATCTCTCTGGCCCTTGAAGCATTACTAGAAAAGTCCAATATCTCTCTTTCGTTTCTGTGCTTACACTTGAATTAATTCACAAACCAAATACTAAAAAAAAATGCTAAATTTCAGGAAACTATTTTGTTGACCAGTCAAAAACTAGACATTCTAACATATGCAAAATGTATATATTCTATATTACATCTTAATTTTTATTTTATTTTATGGCTGGCTCAGCCTGCCCTGGGGGTGGGGCTGGCGTAGCATGTGGTGCCCGGGATCAAACCGCAGTCCCCTAAGCTTGCCTAATCAGGCACTTTAGACCACTGAGCCATCTTGCCAGCCCAAAAATGTATATATTCTGTTTAAGGTTAATTTGTTTCTGCATCTTTAATATCCATCCATAGTCACACCAAGTCACTTGAGCCAGCAATGATTAAACATGTATGAATAGTTTTGATATGCTATTAATGTGTTTTCACATGATGTAAAATACTAACTCTATAATTTGAGATCATTCTTGCCATGTTTATGTTGGGATTATGTTTTAATTTTGCATTGTAAATGAAAGCCAGAAAATTTAAATTGTGTATGTGTTTCACAAACACCCTGGAAAAGCTGTCTACAGTATGATAATGAAAAATAGGCATTTATTCTAGCATTACCAAAAACTGCTCATATTTGAAAGGGTCATTGTCTAGTATTTGTTTTCCTCTCCTAATTACATAAACTTGCAACATTATAAAAATACTTCCCTCTGAATCAAGATTTAAAATTGAGTATAGGTATATGTACTTTAAGTTGGTCTTCATTAATAACATTTGGCCATTTGTATTTGTATTTGTATTACACATGCATTCTTATATTACAGTATAAGAAATTTTGTCATCTGCAGTGAATTAACTTTATTTATTTATTTATTTATTTATTTATTTATTTATTTATTTATTCAGGACCAGGGTTTGAGCTCATGACCTTTGCCAGGCAGGCACTTGTGGCATGGAGCTATCTCCCTGGTCCCAGCAGTGAATTAACTTTAGATTGGTCAACATATAGTCAAGAAATGTCTCCAAGCTAAGATCATTTCATAGTTTTCTTGAATAAAACTTTACTATGTCTCCTGAAACAGTCTCACATTTAAATATATAGTACTCTTTTTACAAAAGACAGACAATATGATAGATTAAGGAGTTCAGCATGATGCTTTATGGTGCCTACTATGGGGTGACACATAATTTCCCCTACAAGCTGCTCTTGGATCTAATAAAATAACGTGGTACATTGAGTACAATAGGGCACCATAGCATACTATCAAAAAAGTATCATTTGGATTTGTCAGCAATACTGACTTGTGAAATTTAAAGAGATTGGCATAATCTTATATTTACAAATATAAAAATGTTCCTTTCCAATTATATAGTGTTAGCCCTCAACCTGTGGGAAATAGAAATTATAACCTGTTGGCTTGCGAAAGCATAATTAATCATTTACCATCTTCACATATTTTCTTTGTAAGTCTCAAACTCTAGTTCAGTGGACATATTGTGTTCCCTGGAAGAATATCTCCTTTGGGCAGTAAGACCTACAAATCCACTGAACTCCAGGTTGAAAGAATAGTAAGGACAAATTCTTCATATAGGTAATATCGCCGAGTAGGGCAAAGGTCACTTTCCAGCTTTACATTTTTGTTCCCTGCCCCACGCATTCTGAAGACAGGACAGACAGAAACTTCAGGGCTAACCAGCTTTGCCCCTCGCCTTCCAACCTACACTAGGAATGTGAAGAAGATAGCACCACACACTGCCCCTTGCTCTCCCCTCCTTTTCACTCTTGTTGCTGTCCTGCACTGCTGCCCTCTGCCTTGCTGCCCTCCCTTGGTATAGCTGCTTATGGGTTCACAAACTGTGAATTAAATAAACCTTTCCTCCCTTAATTTTGGGCATCAGGTATTTTGTCTTGGCAAGGAGAGAAAAGTAACAAAGACAGTACCCAACTTAGCTTTGATAAGAAAACTCTTTGTTGTTAAACCAATAAAAAAGCTCCATCCTTACTGGCACAGTTACATCAGAAATGGCTTCATTGGCTGGGCAGATAGCTTGGTAGTCTAAGTGCCTGCCTAGCTAGTACAAGGATCTGAATTTGATCACTATACCACAATCCATGCTGGCCCTACACTGTGCCAGCCACCAAAAATGTACTGCACATATGTAATAACAAAATAAAAATAAAGGCAAGAGTTAAATAGCTTAATAACAGGACTCCAAACTTTGATTTGTCCACTAAAAAAAGAACATTGTGACATATTTTTCTGGTTTCCAGTTAAGCCATGTCAATCTTATAAATTGTAAGTTCTGTTCATTGAAAATCCTGATTGCTTTCCTTTAATGGTGATATGCTGTAACTGTTTATTTGAATTTTATGATTTTGTATAGGAATTTACAATTGGGTTATCTGAACACAAAATGGTTTTTTAAACATTAAATAAATTTACAAGTGAAGGAGATAGCTATTAGTCTTAGAACTATCTTTAACCTTTTATTTTTATGTTCTATAACCTTTTCCTTACAAATCTTTGTGCTTGTTTTCAGAATATTCTAGAAAACCTTGAAGACCCCTGTTATGGCTTGTGCCTAGTTGTCCCCCTAAAGCCTCCTGCAGTCATGGAGCAGCTTCTGGAGTTTGTGATAGATTACTGTGGATGTGGATGCTGCACCTCCCTTGGGGTGGTGATTTGCAGTGCAATGTAAGGAGGGGAGAGAGGCATGCTAGCTGCCTCAGCTGCAGCCACTCCCTTTGCTGTTTGCTCCTTGCCACCACCATGAGAGGATGTTCTTTGCTATGGGCCACTCTGCCTTGGGGCCTGCTGAGTATGGCCTGAAAGATCTAGTAACTGTGAGCTGAATAAACCTTTCCTTCCTTCATTTTGGGTGATCAGCATTTGTCCCAGCAATGACAGAAAAGTAACTGAGACAGAATGACACCAGAGAAGTGGGGTCCTTGTTATGGCTAAAGCTGCCTATGTAGATTATAAGCTTTTGGGAATGGTTTGTGGGAAGAGGTGGGAATAGTTTGGAGATGTCACCTATAAGCAAAGTGCTGAAACAGCTTCAGTTGTTTTGTGTGGGAGATTCTGGTCAGAGTTCAGAAGACCAGAAAGCTGACAGAAATGATGCCTGTAAAGACCAGAGTGGGGAGTCATCTCAGTTGGTCTTGTCTCATTACTGGGACAAACACCCAACATCCAAAATGAAGAAAGGAAAGGTTTATTTAGTTCACAGTTACTAGAGGTTTCAGTCTATACTCATCTGGCTCCAACGCAGATTGGTACATGGTAGAGAGCAGCAGTTCATAGTGGAAGAACAACAGTGGCAACAGGGAGAGTATCTGTCTCTCTATATCCCTTGTGTTACGTTCAGACTATTAATTATGTTCAGACACCCAGGTTGGGTGTAGTACTCACACCCATAATCCCAGAAGTACTAAAACCCATAATCTCAGTGGATCACCCATAATCCCAGTGGATTATGAGTTAATCTCAAACTCTAAAAGTCCCCACCCCATGACTGCATAAGGCTTTAGGGGGGTAACTAGACACAAAGCATAACAGGAGGTTTCTTCTGGGAAGAAGTAATACATTGGTTGTTGGACTCCAGAGGATGTGTGTTATGGCTTGGCAGAAAGTTTGTGTGCGTTTTGCTCATGTCCAGACACTTTGTCTGAGACTAAGATTAAGCATGGTGGAGTGATTAATCTTTCAAAAGAAATGCCAATGCAGTCCAATATTGAGGGAGTGGCATAGCTATTCTTGGAGGCTTTTAGTCAGATTTATGTTGAGAATCAGCAGCAAAGAGCCCTGCAAGATGACTTAAATTGTTATGAGTTTAACCGGAAAGAAAGCTCCCATTAAAGATGTAGAATGCAAGGGTAGAGCTGAGAGTATCTCCAATTCCTGCAAAGGAACAAAAGAATGGAAAGAATGGCCTGAGGGCATCACAGGAGGTGGTAGGTCTCTACCCTTTGTAACCTGAGAATTGCAACGGTCAGGGACTTTCCCTGGGGAGGAGAACCACAGAGTTCCCTATTTCAGAATGGCAGAAGTAGCCACCTCAGGTTCCAGAACAGCACCAGCATAGAGAATTTATTCCTTGGATTTAGAATCAGAGTGTTCAGCAATCCAAGCACTCGAACCCTACAGCCAAGAGAGAAGGAAGCCTGGCTACTGCTCCAGCTGGCAGCAGACTTTGGCATCATCCATGCTGCATTGGTTGTAGGCACTTGCAGAGTGCAGGAGTTCTGAGGTTAATAAGGCTTCCACCTTGATTTCAGAAGGCCTGGGAGGCCAGCAAGTGTATCCCTAACAGGACAGTATATAAAGCTGTGAGAAGCCTATTCAGTGGAAACCCCAGAAGCTTGGAAAAGTCAGAAATGTGAATCCTCTAAGGGAAACTGCAAAAAGACAGCAAAATCAGCATAAGAGAGAAGTCATGGGAGCTACCACCATGAGTGCTATAGGGATGAAGCCATGTAAGGCTTTTGAAGCTCATCATTCTTACAGATTGCTTCAGATGTTTCACATGGAACTATGAGATTTAATGTTTGCCCTGCAGGATTTTGGACTTGTGTTGGTCCAGTGTTTTGTATTCCCCTGTTGTTTGCAACTGTTGGAATGGTAATGTTTATCTTTGCCACCGAATGTTGGAAGTGTTTAACTTTTCATTTGTATGGGGACTCACACCTAGGAATTTGCCTTGGATCTTGGAAGAGACGTGGGATTTGGACTTTTTAGCATGTTGAAACTTTTGAGACTTTGGCAATGCTTAGAGATGGACTCAAATGTCACTTGCACAAAGGGATGTACATGAGTCTCCGGAGGTCCAGGAGTGGAATGTTATGGTTTGTAGGTCCAGGAGTGGAATGTTATGGTTTGTATGTATTTGTCCCCTCCCCGCCCCCGCCAAAGCCTCACACAATCATGGAGCAGAATTCTAGAGTTTGTGATTAATTCCTGATCAACTGAGGTTGCAGGTGTGAGTGCTGCTGGGATTATGGGTGTGAGTACTACTCCCAGCCTGGAGCAGACAGCCTGGATGTAACTTAAGGAAGACAGACTTCCTCTCTTTTGCCATGGTTGCTGCTACTCCTCCCTTCTGCTCTTTGCTGCCACCATCAATGGCTGTTTTCTGCTGTGTGATGCTCTGCCTTGGAGCCAGCCAAATATCAACTGAAATCTCCAGTAACTGTGAGCTAAATAAACCTTTCCTTCCTTAATTTTGGGTGTCGGGTATTTGTCCCAGCAATGAGAGAAGAGTAACTGAGACAAGCATCTGTCTTCAAGTTTTATCCCTACTGTCAGATATTATAGGATTTCCTTTTTGAAGCCTGAATAATATTTCATCATGTGTATACATCACCTTTTCATCTACTCAGTATCTGTGGACATTCAACTGTGAGGTTACCAATACTTATTTAAGATCCTAATTTCAGTCTTTTCAGATACATAGAAATGGGCCATATGATAAAGTTTGAAAGATGCTCATGCCATTTTACACAGCTGTTGCACCATTTTGCAATTCCACCAGCAAGGGACAAGAGTTCCAATTATCTGCAACCTTTGCCAACGCTTGTATTTTGCTGTTTTTCACCTACAGCTTCTTAGAGACCCTCTCACAGGTTTGTCTGGTAGGTAGCTCCATCCTCTGGCTTCTAACATATGAGACCATACCATACCATTTCCATTCCATCGAGTCATCAAATGCTGCCTTAGGATGTCTAGCATCATGTCAGGACTAGAAGGATCAGCTGCCGCCAAGCATCTCATGGGTTACCAAGGCATTTCTAAATCTGTGCATCTTACTATCACTAAGAAGTATCAGAGAAGATTCTCATGATAAATATGCCTCAGCTTCCTGAAGTATTAGTATTTAAAACTCTAGCATTTAAAGCTCATTGCTATTGGTCCCTTCTGAGTCTAGTCTTTAGTGCATATATCTAAAAGTTATTTAGACATTGAACATGTTAAATCCTGAATTGTAGGTAATGACAAAAATTTGGATGAATATAATCATTCACTTCACTGTTTTTTTAGTTCTAATACCCTTAGAATCTGCTTTTCTTATTCTTTTCCAGGGTGTATATTATTTCAGACCAGACTACCCCTTGTTTTTGCTTACCTGTATCTTTATATTATCCTAAAATCAAAAAGAAGCACAAATTTAGTTGCACACAGCCCTGAAAATTTTACAATTAGGCTCCAGACTTAACCCTAACTGTGCTTTCCCTGCATACACAGGAAATAAGGAATATCTTACAATTATCATAAAGGCTTTCTCAATTATTATTGGAGTCTTACATTAGCCATTCAAAGCTGTTAATTTAAGTTTTAAAAAATAAATCTACTGTAGAATGATAAATACTTATGCCACAAACCTGTCATTCAAGTGACTAATTGCTTCAGCCACTGGATCACCCAGCATTTTATTCTCTATCTACACCCCATTGTGTGTCACCATTGGTGATAATTTGAGTATGATGCTACTACATGATGCATAATTTCATTGTCCTCTCTCCCTGACTATGATGTCATCTATATGCTTTTCTTTTTCTTTTTTTTTTTTGTATTTTGGGAAAGGGTCTACAGGGTGTTCAGGGTCTCACTACTGGATCAGACTCATAGTGATCTCCCTGTTTACAGCCTCCCAAGAGCTGGGATTACAGGTGTGTGCCACCATGCCCTGTCTCAATTGCCATCAGAGCACACCCCGGGGGTGGGGCCAACACAGTAGTCCTGGGGATGGAACCCCTGGTCCCTGTGCCTGCTTGCAGGTACTTTAATGTGCTGAACTATTTGGCTGGCCCTTTTATGCTTTTCAAATATGTCAGCAATCCATGCACAGAAGTCTATTTTTTAGGTCAGTTTCCTGGGACCCATTATTGCTTCTACTTGGGTCCAGCAGGAACTTCTTGTTACACTCAAACTGCTTATTTTGAGAAGTATTTAAGAAAAAGACTGTTTATAAAGAAGTGAATATGACTTAAAATCACCAAGAAAAGGTAAAGCTAGCTACATAATGTTACTACTCACTTGTAAGCTTAAGGAAGAAAAAGAATGACTTCCAGACTTCAGAGTTGTGGTGTCAGAGTTGAACACACAAACAGATCTGTGGTCTCAGGTACATAAAGAGAAGGCCACCACAATAAATACCCCAAATTTTATCTTTACTTCAATCCTCACATTTACTACTCATTCCTCTTAGTTTTAACCCACAAATCTTTTATTCCTATGAGCAAATGTTCTCATTCTTAAAATGCCTTGTCTCTATCTGACTACCCTCATCAGCACCCACACAAACGTACTACTTGTATCAGCTAGGATTTTATTAGAGGAACAGATAGAACACAAGGTATACAAATGTATAAGAAACTGTACATTGTAAGGACTGGCTTACGATGGTCAGACACAGAGTCTGTAAGGAAGTGAACAGAGAGCATCCACACACTACACACTGAAGAATTCAGTCCAGGATCTGGAGCACACTGCAGTATTTCATGCAGCCTGCATCAGGAGGTGAGTGCATCTACAACAGATGGCTGATGAATCTACACCAGAAGGCTGAAGGATCCAAGCCAGAAGCCAGGAGACTACCTCCAAGCTGACTGCAGAAAACCAAAGCTCCTCCAGAAAACGGAAGCCTCCGTCCTTCCTCAATCCCTTTTATACTCTTTAAGTAATGAGTCACTCTAGGGTAGGGCCTCCACACCCTAGGGTATTGAATTGCTGTAACAATTTAGCTAAGTTTTAAATTCTCAAGTTGACAAAATATGATCAACCACTACACTATCTTTCCAGTCCTTTTTCCTTAGAGCTATTAAATTCTCCTGAACTTTGCTGTGAAAATCTGTTATTTTATATCTCGTGTGAACCTGCATACATATGTGTCACATTGCTGCCCTTTTACCAGTGGTGACAATAGTTCCTATTCTGGTTCCATCTGTAAAATTCATTGTTTGGAAAGATTCCCAGATGTCTGGACTGTGAAAATAACAGCATTATAACACTTTCTCTGGATGTTGAGTTCTTGAACGATTGCCAGGGGCTGTACTTTTGTTATGGAAAGAAAAGTTGCAGGCATCCTAGAAAATGTGCTGCTATAGTGTTGTGAAATATTTACATAGAACAAATACTTAGTCTGAAGTTTTTGGCCACAAAACTTAAAAGAGCTGCCTCATTAATTACTGATTAGTATATAAAGAAGAGTTATATGTCTTTCTATAATTATGTTGTGAGTGGAATACTATTATTTCAATTATAGCCTTGTATTTTTCATTCTTTCCTTAGCTAGCTACTCTCTACCCCTCCAGAGCTTTTTCTACTCTGCTCTTTGCCCTGACGCCGTATGAATTATGACTTCTCCTGCTCTCCTTTTGGATTCTGCCAATGGGAAACCCAAGCTGGATATTGAAAGAAGGAAGATGAAATGGGATATTTTTTTTCTGTTTCGGCAAGATTGGCTGTTCCCTTGACAACCATTCACTGATCAAAATTACCTTTTTTATCCTCTCTTTTTGGGGTCTTGACTTCTCTCTCCCCAAGTTCATTTAAGACTAGAGGTACATATGGCAAATGTCATAGAAGCTCTTAGTTCCCATACTATTCCTTCAGCTTACATACTGCTCACACTTAAAAATAGGCCCTTTCATATATTCAACCCCCTTGAGTTATTCTATTCAAGTGGGCCACCTCTTTTCTGCTGAGACTGACTGGCAGACCTTTGTTCACCATCACAGGTCCTGGTAGATACACAGCTGAGCTTACTCCCTTGGCTTATTGGAGAAGGATGTTGTTATAGTTGACTTGACCAAGTTTGTTCTTCCTGCACAGCTTCGACCTTGCCCCAGGCATGCTCCCTCCTGCCACAGGACAAGAGCTCCACAGTTTACCTTGCTTCTTAGGATATAAGGCTGATTTTTGTGTTTCTTTATAATTTCAGTTGTTTTATTGATACATGAAAAGGGTACAAAGTGAAAGTGGAGAATAAGAGGCAAATATTCAAATCTGGGTATGAAAATAAAGCTCTTTTAACCTACTGAAAAAGATTTTAAGGAGAAAATTCTATATTTCTCATCCATATACTAACTATGCTCCTACAGTGA
>PVKN010032307.1:0-12300 GCA_004027915.1 Capromys pilorides
TTTTTTTTTTTTTTTTTGTGGGACCGGGGATTGAACTCAGGCCCTTGTGCTTGCCAGGCAAGTGCTTATTCCACTGAGCTCTCTCCCCAGCCACTAATGCTTCTTTTTAACATATATTTTCATCTTGAGGTTCCCAGACATCAAGAGGATGCGTGGAATAATATTTCCTTGGAATTAGTGCAATATAATGATACAGAAAATTGTCTGCTCCTCTTAGGAAGTGTTACGGTCCATCTTTATGAAGTAATTCAGGTATGCATAACTCAGTGCTTTTTGCTGTAGCACCACCGTGTCCAGTTGGTGTCTACCTGATGTTTACCTTTTTTTCAGTTTCTGCCTTCAAATTCATGTGCTTAGGATACAAAGATTTTACTAAATGAAGATTAGTGACTCCTTTGAAAAATAATAGAATTACCAGGTAGCAGGAGATTTAAAAGAGGAGCTGTCTCTTAAGTCCTCTTGAGATGGGCCTGCCGTGCTGGCCCCGCCCCCAGGGCCTGGTGAGTCGGCAAGTGACACTGGGTGTGGTGGCGCCTGCCTGTAATCCCAGTTCTTAGAAGGCTGTAAACAGGTGGATCACTAAGAGTCTGATCTAGTAATGAGACCCTGAACACCCCGTAGACCCTTCCCTAAAATAAAAAAAAAAAACAATTCTCCTGAGATAATGGAAGTAATATGCTTTGGAAGTAATTAGGCACTGTGCAGAAGTCAGGTCTCAGGTAAAGCAGAAAGGTGAGAAGAAAGTTTAGTGAGAGCATTAAAAGTGATAGAGTGATTTAAATTTTTTTTCCCCATCTTTTACTTACTTAGTACAGGGTCTTGCTCAGGATTCCGAGGTCAGCACAGCATGTGGTACTGGGGATTGAACCCAGGTCCTTGCACTTGCCATGCAGACCCTTAGACTGCTGAGTTATATCCCCAGACCCTCTCCCACAAAGTGACAGATTGTTAACCATGGAATTGGGAGTAGTGCAGACTGCTAGGAAGAAAGGGATCGTTGGGGGATTGGATTGGACCGGACAACTCACAGGACAGCAGAGAGAACTACAGATGGCGACCAAGGTTTCCAAAGTTTTAACTTTTCTCTGTATTTAGGACAGGGTCTACAGGGTCTACAGGGTCTACAGGGTCTCATTATGTAGATCAGACTCATAGGATCCTCCTGTGTTCAGCCTCCCAAGTGGTGGGATTACAGGTGCATTCCACCACGCCCAGTTCAATCGCAGTCTCATCGCACCCCACAGGTGGGGCCCGCAGGCATGGATTGAACCTCAGTGCTGTACTCTGCCTAAGCAGATGCTTTAGTGCACTGAACTATCAGGCCAACCCTCAAAATTTTAAAGTTTTAATAGATCTCAGAGGGTCCCTGAGGAAGGAGGAGGTATCCAGTGCTATCAGGGGTCTATTTATTTTGTTTTTTTATTTTATTTTATTTAAAAATTTTTTTTTTGGCGGTACCAGGGATTGAACTCAGGACCTTGCACTTGTGAGGCAAGCACTTATTCTACTGAGCTATCTCTCCAGCCCTACTTTGTAAATTTATGTTTTTATGAATGCTTAAAAGGAGTAGCAGCAAGGCAGTTGCTCGGAGATATCCAAAAGATGGAAAGAACTCTTTTTTTGTGGGACCAGGGTTCAAACTCACGACCTTGCACTTGCCAGGCAGGCACTTGTGCCACGGAGCTGTCTCCCCAGCCCCTGGGAGAAGAAACTCTTAACTAAAGCTTTTTAGTCTACAGTGTGAACGCACATGTTAACATTTGTTTCTGTTACTTATGCTTGGAATGTTTCTCATCTTCTGAACATTAACTGTGTGTATTTTAACTATTTGATCCGTATGTGGATTGGAAAAATCATTACTTGATTTTTTTTCTTTTTAGTGTTACATGATTTAAGCAATATGCTGGTAAATTACGTGAGTAATTCTGAATTTAAATATCTTATTGTTTTTTTCTAGAAAATGTGTTTTACTGAAGAATTACAAATGATGAATGAAAACACAGTAAGAGCTTCAATGAAATTTTGTAACTTTTGTGCCCATGTTAATTTCTTAACATTGCATTGAATTTTACTCCGATACTATTTGTAGTCTACAGAGTATCTATGACTTAACAGCTACTGTTTGATTCAGTAACAATGTGTTAACTAGAAGACAGTTTGCTCCCAAAATCTTCACCCACCCAGCCTTTCTAAAAAGTTTATCTGGCTGAGGCAGGAGGAATGGTGAGAGTTTGAAGGCAGCCACAAGCACATTTGAATGTCTCAAATAACAACAAGAAAAACTCTGTTGTCTTACTGTCAAATTGTGAAGGAGAACATGGGGATCATTGGGGGAGAGGGACCAGTACCTCCTGCCCTGCTTTGGCTGCATAGCCCAGGGAGCCACGCGGTGTCCCACCGGGTGTCTCACCACTAAGTTCAGGGAGCATTACTTTTCTCATTGTGGAATTTCTGAAGGGGTTTTTGCAGTTCTGTTTCTTTTTATTTATTATGTTTTTTATTTTTTGTCTTTTTGAGACAGGGTCTCGCTATGCAGTTCAGGCTGGCTTTGAGCTCACTTTTGTAGCCCAGGCTGGCCTCGAACTCGCACCAATCCTCCTGCCTCACGCCTGGCAATTCTTGATTTGTTGATTTTTCTATTTGGTGAGACTTCTGCTATCTCTTAGCCAAAACAGGGGCAAGGAACATGCAGTCACTACCTCCAAACCCCTCTCTCCTTTCACATGGGTTAGAGAGATGAAATACCTTGTCTAAAAAAATAGCACCTGAAAATAAGAGTGGAGGTGAGACTGGGCGTGGTGGCACACGTCTGCAATCCCAGCACTTGGAAGGCTGAAAACAGGAGGATCGCTACGAGGCTGATCTCCGAAGGGAGACCCTGTAGGCTCTGTACTAAATACCAAAGGAAAAAGAGTGGAGGTGAGAAAAATGCGAGTGAATAATTAAAAAAAAAAATACATGTAAATAGACATGTACATAGCTATGTGCCAGTGTCCCAGAATATTCATATTGATAGTTCCATTTTGACATTTTCTATGTTTTAATCATATAGTATTACTTAACTTTAACACAAAAGCTTTTAGCATTCAGAAACTGAATAGGCTCTTCTAGACTAGGAACTCCTTGTGTAAATGCTTCTCTCTCTGTCTTTAACACCGAGGAGATTCAGCTTCATCATTAGGCATTCTAGCTTAGAGATTTGCTAGCACTGCTCCAGTGAAATTTCATTCTGATCAAAGAGTAAAGTAAGTTTCCTGTATGTTCAGTGTGTCTGCAGGTTGGAGGTGGAGTTCATGTTTGCCTACGGATCCTTTGGCTATGGATTTTCACATCAGGTTAGTTCTTTTAAAAAATATCCTATATTAGGGGCTGGGGAGATAGCTTAGTAGAATAAGTACTTGCCTGGCAAATGCGGGAGCCTGAGTTCAATCCCTGGTTCCGGGAAAAAAAAATTACCCTATGTTACCTTTCTGGTACATCATTCCATTTTGAGCTGCCGTTTGCAGGTTGGTCAGTTGTTCAGAATAACAGTTCTTAAGAGAAAGCTGCTGCATCTTCTAACCTTCACGCATGTCATGTTTTCTTTACCCTGAATAATCGGATTTTTACCGTTTTGTAATTATACCTTTTCCATGCTGATATTTCATTCAAAATGTTACCTCTGTATTGTCTGCACATATTTATGTAGCTAAAAATTAGTTTATTCAAAAAGTAAGTGAATTTTTTAAAATGTATTTAGTATAGGGTTTCCAGGGTTTCACTGCACAGATCAGACTCATAGTGATTCTCCTGTTTTCAGCCTCCCAAGCACTGGAATTACAGGTGTGCACTACCATGCCCAGTCTCAATTGCTGTCTTAGCAGTGGGGGTAGGGTGGGTGGGGGGTGGAGAATAGGGAGGTGGGGTTGGCACATCACACTGGGGATCAAACCCTGGGCCCTGAGCTTGCCTAAGCAGGCACTTTAGTCCGCTGGCTGGCCCTCAAAAAGTAAGTAGATTTTTACATCTAAAAATACTTACTAAACTGGGGAGAAAGCTCAGTGGTCTAAGCTCCTGCCTGGAAAGTGCGAGGACCTGGGTTCAATCCCCAGTACCACATGCCTTCTGGCCCTGCCCCAGACTGCCCTGCCCCTGCTGAGCTGACCACTAAGACCAGGCGTGGTAGTGCAGGCCTATAAACCCACTGCTGAGGAGACTGAGAGAGGAGGATCACTGTGAGTCTGAGCTGCGTAGCCAGACCTGTACCAAATGCATAAAATAAAAAAAAGCTTATTAAAAGTGTAGTCCTGGCTGTTGGATATTTGTACTTTAACCTTTCCCACATCATTATTTTTAATGTCATTTGAGCCCTCTGTGATTCAAGAGAGTCATATACTCAATATTATGTTCATAGCTGTTGCTTCACTCTTTATCCTGCTACTACTGTATATTCTTGGTATCCATAAATATTTTTGTGTACTGATCTTTGTGCTTTTCATTTTGTCCTTAGGCTAGATTTCTAGAAAGGAAATTATCATCCAAAACAATCATCCTCAAGGGTTGGTTCTAGAGAACTGTACCAATGAATACTCTTATCATTAAAATATATTAAAATAATGAAATATATTTTAATATATTAGAAATGAATAATATACAGGTGAAAACACAAGGAACAAGTTCCCCCCCACTTTCCTGTTTTGATTTTTCTTTTTTTCTGTATATATTATTATGATGAATTAGGCCTCACAGGGTCCCCTAACTGTTCAGCCTTTTTTATGGCAGTTATAGCTTATAGGTATCAACATCAGAGGTGAGATTAGATTTTTTTTAAATAATATTTTTTATTTTTTAGTATATGTGCTGCCGAAGCGAGCACTAAATTTTATTTTATTTAAACCTTATGTATTTATTTGTATTATAGCCGGCTCAGCCTGCCCTGGGGGTGGGGCTGGCGCAGCATGTGGTGCTGGGGATTGAACCGTGGTCCCTGCAGTTGCCTAAGTTGGTGCTTTAGACCTCTGCGCCATCTCGCCAGCCCCTGAGATTAGATTTTAAGCATCAATTGTAAGCATAGCCATTCTTAAGGGGGTAGTACAGGGTCTACAAGGTCTCACTATGCAGATTGGACTCATAGCGATCTGCCTGTTTTTAGCCTCCTCAATGCTGGGATTACAGGCTCACTTCATCATGCCAGTCTCAATTGCTCTCTCAGCATGCCCTGGAATGGGGCCGGCATGGCATGGCACTGCATGCCAGGGATCAAAACCATGTCTCTGTGCCTGCCTAAGCAGGTGCTTTAGTCTGCTGAGCTACCTGGCCAGCCCATGAAGCAGATCTTTTAAAGACAAAACTAGGCCAGTGTTTTCTGTAGGTGATTCAGCTAAATCCAGGAGCAAAGGTATTGCATGGCAGACAGTGGGATATGCACTGGGCTGGTGAGATAGCTCAGCAATTTAAAGCGCCTGCCTAGGCAAGCTTAGGCAACCACAGGGACCATGATTTGATCCCCAGCACCACATGCTGTGCCAGTCCCACCCAGATTGAGCCAGCCATAACATATATAAATAAATAAAGTTTTTTTAAAAAAAGGGATATGTACTAAAAGTTCAGTGTAATTTCATGCTTCTGAGCCTTGTAATGATCGAGTCCTTCACTTTCTTATTGTGATCCTATAAAATGAGCACCATAGTTGAAGCAGAAAAATCTACACTTACACCCAGGCACTGACAGCTACTGTGTAACTTTATGGTCTTCAGCATCATCTATAAAACAGGCACAGGTACCTGCTTCATAGGATGAGAGGATTAAATAAAATTGAAGATATAAATGCTTGGCAAGTATTTAGTACCCAATAAATTTAGTTCCTCTCTTCATTCCTTTTCTTATGTGTATCGTTTAAAGGCTAGCCATGTCCTGGCTGATAACAGTAGTTTAAATTGTAGCCAAAAAGTGCTAAAAATATGCTTACGTTTTTCTTTAGTTAAAACCTCTTCAAAGAAATATTGAGCCTACTATGTTTCAGAGTGTCGCATCAGCTCCCAAGACAAAAGATCTCCCGTAAGTTTTTAAGTCTTGTTAATATGGTCAAGTTGTGTGGCATTTAAGAAATTCAGGGCTGGGGAGATGGTTGAGCAGCATAAGCACCTGCCTGGCAAGCACAAGGTCCTGAGTTCAATCCCTGATACCAATAAATAAGTAAGT
This sequence comes from Capromys pilorides, assembly GCA_004027915.1. Taxonomy (NCBI): domain Eukaryota; kingdom Metazoa; phylum Chordata; class Mammalia; order Rodentia; family Capromyidae; genus Capromys; species Capromys pilorides. The sequence continues at coordinate 6,181 of PVKN010032307.1, forward strand.
AAATAAATAATTAATAACATTTTAGTTATCTGAAGTTCTGAAAACATGCGCAGGGTAAGCTAGATTTCCAGGCAGAGAGCCCTGAATTACTTTGCCTAATACGATAGAAGAAAATTTGAATTTCTGGGCATAGCCCTGGAGAAAGAAAGTGAGAAATTCTGGATGGGACAGATTGCTTAAGAAGAAAGATGGCCAGTGAGCTGCTCCTTTTGGGAAAAGAGGAGAGGGGCTTTCAGGGTCTAGTAATGATCAGTTGTTTTGTTCTGCAGTGCAGCAATTTTATCTATACCTCTGTACTCCTTCAATTGTTTTTCTAAATCAGCATTAAAAAAAAACTATGGTAAGAAAATTATTAGCACATGAGAAATAATTTAAGCCGGGCATGGTGGCACACGCCTGTAATCCCAGCACTTGGGAGGATGAGGCAGGAGGACTGGTGTGAATTTAGGACCAGCCTGGGCTACAAAAGTGAGTTCAAGGGCAGCCTAAACTGCATAGCGAGACCCTGTTTCAAAAAGACCAAAAAAAATTAAAAATATATTCTAGACAGTTTTGAGATTTCAACTGTAAAAATAGATTTAAAAAAATGAACACCGCAGCAAACAGCTTCATCAGTGGCATTAGTGAAAACTAGGAAATGGAAAGAATCTGCAGTGGGGTTCAGAGAAATTTTGGGTGCACAATGGAAAACGGTCCTGAGGGGCAGTGAGGTGAGTGAGGAAAGGCAAAGCGCCATCTCCTGCAGTCTCTGCAATCCAGGTTGTCCAAGTTCAAATGCACTTGGGCATTGGTGGTTTGTGAAGACGGTACAGTTGAATTTTTTCTTGTATATTGATTTTTTTCTTCTCTTTCCTTTGATTCAGTACACACTTACTGATGTCTGCCACATCCCAACATTGCAAATACAAAGATAGGGGAGATCTGATGCCTGACCTCAGGCCCATGGTTTACTGCAAAAGTAACATGTAAAAAGAAAGAATCGCTATTACTGTAATGCACTTGGATAGAGACCCTTCTAGAGGTTGACATGTAGATTTGGGGACAGCTCTGAAGCTTTGAGTGGTGTTGGGAGCAACTATTGTTAAGCACGGTGCCACATGAAGGTAATGTGTGAAGGGAGATTGTGACAGTGGTACTAGTGTATCTGGTTGCTTTTGTGGGGGTAAAGGAACTAATCTAACATCAGGGGTCCACAGGAGATTACACTGTGTCAGTGCTGTTAGTGGTGAGCAAATCGTGAGTGGTTAGCTGTGTCTGGCTGTCTTAAAGAACACGAGAGTAAGGAGGGGAGAGCAGAGAGGGGTGAGCTGGAAGAGCAGGCAGAGCAGGTATTGAAGAGCTCTGGCCCTCCAGCTAGACTGGACAGGCTCACATCTGGGCTCTGCCCACACACGTAAGGTCACGGTCCTTTGTTTGCTAGGTAGGACAAAAATGAAGACTATCAAGTTTGGTTCCTGTGACACCTAAGTTACATGTAAAGCTCCGACACATACTTGATTATTTCCCCAGTTCCAGAAAGCATAATTGGGCAGTAGCTTTGGGCAGCAGTCCCCTGATGGTTTTCTGACTTGTGGAGTGAGTGGCTTCTGTGGTGGCCAAGTAGAAGCCACTGCAACTACCTCTACCTAGGAACACAATAAGCCAAAGGAAGGTGGCATTCTGGGAGGGTTGTAGAGATGATTGCCACCATCAGGGACCTGAAGCATACAGGGGTGGGGATACTCAGCTCAGGTCCATTCAGTGTACCTGCCCCACACGAACAAGCAGGTCCTTGCCAGACTCACAGCACCCCAAATGCATGGGCGCAGCCACCTACCGACTCTATGCCCTAGAATGTATTCTACAGTGGCACAGAGGAGCAGAGGTTAGAACTGATAAGCAGACTAACCCTAGATAAGGACAACATGGAGGAGAGTAGAGACCAACTACACCCAGCATCTGCAGACGTTTAGGGCAATAACCCACTTGAGCCCCAACCACTGGGCAAATCCCGCAGACACCAAGGGCCCGGTCACATTGCCCATGGGCCATCGGAAGCAAGAATGCTGCTTGGCTTGGGTGGCAAAAGAATCAGTGAAATGGCCAGGGGAACCTGAGGTACACAGGACACCTGAAGAACTCCTAGGCCTGAAAGCTAGATGTAGATCATGACTGGAAGATTCGGGAAAGTGAACACTCATTCAGTAGCACAGGAATGTTTTTTGTTTACCCAATCTTTCCCTCCCTATTTTATTTTTGTCTTTCTTTCATTGGGTTTTTGGGGGGCAGTTGGGATTTTTCCTCCTTTCTTTTCTTCCATTTCCTTTTCTCGTCCTTATAATTATTTTCCTGTTTTTGCTCTGTTCATCTTTTTCTTCTCTTTCTTCATTTTTTCCTGTGATTGTTCTCTATCACTATTTCTCATTACACCCCAGTAGGGGTCCCCATCTTACTTTTTTCCTTCTCTCTCACATCCCATTGATTAATTTTTCAAATTTTGCTATATGCATTTGTCAGTTCCCACCCACTATATCTTTATTAGTATAATTTTAAAGCTTTATGAGTCTCTAGAGAGCTAGTTAACTTTAAGCTATAGTTACTGAATACTGCTCTAGTTAGTAGAAGTTGTTCTGTTTAATATTTACTGTTTGTCTTAATGTTCCTACTGTGATCATAGATCTCTTTTCTATGATAAAGGGTGGTACTTTATTTGTCCTTAGAGTTTGTCAATTTATAACTAGAGTGAAGTTGACATAGTTGTTGCTATTTATTGGTTATCTTGGGATGCCAAAATCTGGATTATCTTAGAGTTGGTCATTATCAATACTGTGAGGACCATTCCTAAAAAATCTAGGTACTGGGCCAGCTGAAGTGAAAGCTTGGGATTGGATCCTGAGACAGAGGCAAAGGGAAATATCCACACAGATACCACTGAAAATAGACAGTAACTGAAGAATTCTCCATTTGCAAACAAATCTGCTATAATCAACCTGCAAACCTCAACACACACACACACACACACACAAAACAGAAACCTCAAAGGACAAGCCAACAAAATGCCTATAAGAACTTGCAACTCCATGGAGCTAACCCATATGACATCAAAGGGGCAGAACCCCAAAAGCCACACTCCCTAGTTAATTGAAAATACGTCAGAGACAAGAAAACAGATCAGCAAGGCATTTGGTAAGATCACAAGAGATCGAAGTAATAAGATGTTGAACAAAATAAAATCAGTTTGGAGAAGACACTAGTAAAGACAGAAGAGATAAATAAAGCAGTGCAAAACATGACCAGCACAGAAACAAAGGGGAGCCTGTAAGAGGCTGCCAACAAATTCATGCTAAAATTCTACCAAAAGACGGGCAGTAGCATAACCATTGTGAGGACAATGGAGAACTAGAAGACCAGCATATTGGAAGCCAATTAATCAGAGTAACTCCATGAGAGAACATGAAAAATGATCCAACTGTTTCTAAATAATGCAAAGAAGACAGATTAAAGCAATTAGTGAAAGATTAGAAGAAAGAACAAACAGGATAAAAAACTCTTTGCTGAAAAAATACCAAAATTTTTCCAAATAAAAAAATAAACAAGGTGTAAGTGAGGCATGTAGCATTCCAAATAGTGATAATCAAAAAAAACCTATCCATGACACATCATATCACAGTCAACATCTTGGAAGTCTAACATAAGGAAAATCTTAAAAGTGGTCATAGAAAAGCAAGGCGTCACTTGTAAAGGTAAACCCATTAGAATTATGGCAGAATTTTCAGCACAGATCTTAAAAGGCCAGGAGAACTTGACATGTTTGAAGCCCTAAAGGAAAATAATCTCCAATCTCGTTGTATTAGTGTTTTACTAGAGAAAATGGATATAACACAGGATATACAAATGTGAAGAATTCACAAGATTGACTTGAATTAGCCATCCACAGAGTTAGATGAGGAAGTGTACCAGGGTACAGAGGGTGCACAGTGGAGACCAAAAGATTCAGTTCAAGGCCTGGAGCTCACTGCAGAGTCCTGGGGCAGTCTACCAGGAGTCTGGTGGGTCTGTGATGGGAAAGCGTGCCATGGAAGCCAGCAGATGACATCCAAGGCAAAGGTGTAGGTGGGAGCTCCTCTAAGAATATCTTTCCTCATTTTCCCTTTATACCAACAGGTGATGAGCTGCCCTGGGGTAGGTCTTCTATACTGTAGGATGTGGAATTGTTGATTAATTTTGGATAAGCTACTCTTGACTTCTCAAGTAGGCATAATCCAGCATCTCATCCTGAAAAAATATCTTTCAAAATTATTGGAGAAATGCGATACTTTTATGACAAAGAGTGCCTGAAGAAGTTCATAACCACCGAACAGCACTGAAAAAGTTCTCAAGGACATTGTAGAGAAAGATGAGCTGTCAGTAATAGGAGGCCTGATGATGGAACGAGCGCACCAGGTAGCGTAAGCTGTAACACAGGAGGAAAACGGATCAGCAACAGGAAACAAGGCAATGCAGAAATGGGTGCATAATGGTAATGACTCGCAATGAGTGGTCTCAGTCTCCCAATCAAAGGAAATTTTGATCAGAAAACATTGATCAAGAAATAGAACCAAAGGCTGGGGAGACAGCTCCATGGCACAAGTGCCTGACTGGCAAGTGCAATGTCGTGAGTTTGAACCCCGGTCCTGCCTCCCCTCCAAAAAGAAACAAATTTGGTATGCTGTGTAAAAGAGCATGTTAAATAAAAGCAATGGCAGAAGCTGCAGTCGCTGGGCAGTGACTCTGAAGGCGTTAAGTGTCTGGCTTATGATGAAGGTATCGTGGCTCAGCAGGCCCAAATTCAGCAAGAGATTGCTGTGCAAAACCCTCGAGTGTCAGAGCGGCTGGAGCGTTCAGTCCTGTACAAGGAGTATGCTGAGGACGACAACATCTGCCAACAGAAGATAAAGACCTCCCCCAAAACAACTCGTACATCCGAAAGACCAGGCTTGATGGAAACTGCTTCTACCGTGTTTTTGGGTTCTTCCACTCGGAGGCACTGCTGGATGACAGCAAGGAGTCGCAGCGGTTCAAGGCTGTGTCTGCCAAGAGCAAAGAGGACTTGGTGCCTCAGGGCTTCACTGAATCCACCATTGAAGATTTCCACGTTCATGGACCTGACTGAGCAGGTAGAGAAGCAGACCTCTGGAGCCGATCTGCGGGCCTCCTTCACTGGCCAGAGCACTTCGGACTCCCTGGTGGTGTACCTGCAGCTCCCCACCTCGGGCCACCTTGCAGCGTGACAGAGAGTTCTTTGAGCACTTCATCGAGGGCAGGCGGACTGTCAGAGAGTTCTGTCCACAGGAAGAGGAGCCCAAGTGCAGGAGAGTGACCACATCCACATTGTCGCGTTGGCTCAGGCCCTCAGCTTGTCCATCCGGGTAGAGTACATGGGCCGCGGTGAGAGTGGCACCACCAACCCGCACGTCTTCCCTGAGGGCTCCGAGCCCAAGGTCTACGTTCTCTACTGGCCAGGACACTGTGATATCCTCTACAAATGAGGCTGACTGGCTGCTGCTGCGTCCCCGCCTGACCTCTCTGCCAGGCATTAGACATGTACAGAGCAGAGGTTTTTATGCGGTTTTAAATGGTCATGCTGCCCCTTTTCCTGTCATATAACCTTCCATGTTTTATTAAAGGGGAAGCTGGTAGAGAAAAATAAAATAAACACATAGGCTAAAACGTGAAAGTGTGGAAAAAAATTCATGTAGAAATACTTCGGGGAAGTAGGTGTCACTGTCCTGTATTTTCAAACAAAGTGGACCTTAAGCCAAAAATGACAAAGAAGGACACTACATATTGGTTAAAGAAATAATCCAATAGGAAAAGAAAACAATTGTTAATATATACACACTAAACAGTGGTACACCCAACTTTATAAAGAAGCACTACTGGGCATAAAAGACCAGATAAACAAAATGATAATGGGTGTTATGGTTTGTGCCTAGTTGTCCCCCTAGATCCTTATGCAGTCATGGGGTGGACATCTAGACTTTGTGATTAATTCATGATCCACTGGGATTATGGGTATGAGTGCTGCTGGGATTATGGGTGTGAGTGCTACACCCAGCATGGGGTGGGTAGCCTGAATGCAGCGTAAGGGAGATGGACCCG
>PVKN010032308.1:0-12298 GCA_004027915.1 Capromys pilorides
AAAAAAAAGCTGTTTATCCCTTATGTGGTGTTCTATTGATGTTTTTAAAATTAACACTACTGCGATTTCTAGGAGAAAAAAAAATATTCACATGTTTTTCCTTTATCCTTTTTTCCCCTTAATTTCCCATTTGATTTGAACCTTTTTAGTTCCTTAAAATTTAAAAGTCATATAGGAATTCATTGTACCAGTGTTAGATCAATGAGTTCTATAACTAATGTTACCTTTTTTTCTTTTTTAACATTCAGATTGTGCTCTCTACTGCATGTGTCTTTCATAATGAAATATATCTTGGAGCTCTTTTAAAAGGCAGTTCAAGGGATGACCAGATAGCTCATTAAAGTGCCCACTTAGGCAGATGCAAGGACTGGGGTTCAATCCTTTGTATGCAGTGCTGGGGTGCTCTGAGACAGCAGCAATTGAGACTGGGTCAGGTGGCACGCACCTATAATCCCAGCGTTTGGGAAGCTGAAAATAGGATTGCTTCGAGTCTAATCTTTGCAGTGAGACCCTGTAGACCCTGTACTTAAAATAAATGGCAGTTCAGTTTACTTCATTTTCTGTACGAACTATGTGATATTGCCTTTGTGTATGCATACCATTCATAGTGTTCGTGTGGTGAACATTGGGGTTGTTTACAGTCTTCTAATGCAGAACTGTGTAACAGACAAAATGTTACTTACTCTTAGTAGTTCCTTAGTTGAGTGATTGTCATTTACAATTTTCTCTTAACTACCAGTTCTTGTATTGCATATTTTTTTTTTAAAGTTTATTTTTTTAAACCTCATTTATTTATTTATTTGTGTTCTGGCTGGCTCAACCTGCCCTGGTTGTGGGGTGGGGGGCGCTGGCGCAGCATGTGGTGCCGAGGATCGAACTGCAGTCCCTGTGGCTGCCCAAGCTTGTCCAAGCAGGCGCTCTAGACCACTGAACCATCTCGCTGGCCCCTGTATTGCATATTTTTCAGTAGTTTATATGAAAGCAAAAAAGTTTATGAGTTTAGCAGTAGAGAGACACTTGCCAGGCATGATAATTATACCTGTGATCAAGCTACACAGCAGGGCCGGCGAGATGGTTCAGTGGTCTAAAGCGCCTGCTTAGGAGGGCTCAGGCGACTGCGGGGACTGCAGTTCGATCCCCGGCACCACATGCTGCGCCAGCGCCACCACCAGGGCAGGCTGAGCCAGCCACAAAATGAATAAATAAACACACACAACAAGCAAACAAATAAATAAATAAATAAAATTTTAAAAAAAGCTACACAGCAGACTCAGGCAATAAGATGGCAAGTCCACTTCTGGCCTGGGAAACATAAGGAGACCTTACCTTGTCTTTAAATAAAAAAGACTCTAAGTGTAACTCTGGTAGAATACTTGCCTAGCATGGACAAGTGTCTAGGTCCAATGTACAATATTGTGGAAAGGAAGAAAAAGATATTGGCTATGCTATAGAATATGAGAAGTTATTCTGCCTGTCCTTTTACATTCTTAACTTATTAACCAGGCATGCTCCATTACTACATCTGATTTCCACTTGGCCCTGACAGCTATTCTATTCTATGAATCAGCTTTTTAGTTTCCACATATGAGAACATGCAATATCTATGCCTGACTTACTTTATTTAACATAATGTCCTCCAGTTCCACCCATGTTGCTGCAAATGTTTGTATTCCATTCTTCATTATGTCTAAATAATGGTCCGTAATGCATTTGCAGCACATTTTAATGATCTGTTCATGAATTCTACCTTATGTGGAGTTTTGTTTTTTTGTTTTGGTACTGGGTATCAAACTGAGGAAGGTGAGCTTGCCAGACAGGTACTTGTGCTACTGAGCTATCTTCCCCAACTCAATTCTATTTGTGGTGTTGGTGGTGGTGGTTTTTGTTTTGCTTTATTTTGTTTTTTTTCTGTACTGGGGATTGAACTTAAAACCTTGTGATTGCCAGGCAAGCACATAAGCCACTGAGCTATCTCCCCAGCCCATGTACTTTTTTTGATACCAGTGAGATAACATCAGAGATTGCTTATGAGAAGTAATGTGGACTGGCCCCTGTGACATAAGCCTGTAATCCCAGCACTCAGGAGTGAGGCAAGAGGATCTGCATGAGTTCAAGGCCAGCTTGCACCTTGTAATGAGACCTTGTCCCAAAAGAAGAAAAGAAAAAGCAGTGTAGAATTGGGTTACATTACAGCCTTGCTAGCAGCAGCCTGTCACTTAGTATGTGTACATACTTTTACCTTCAAACCCAGGATGGACTACTGTAGGAGTCTCTGCTTTTGCAAAATCTGTTCCTTTTTTTTTTTTTTCCCCTGACCTTAATGATTATATCCTTTTAGGGACAATTTCATTATCCTCACCCCAGAGTGGCCTTTGGATATGTGAAGCCGTTTTGGTGCCTTCGTGTTGAAAAATCACAACTATCTTTGGTGGTTTTTCCCCTGGTGCCCGCTCCTCTGGAGAATCTTTTCTTTTATCTACATTATGGCCAACTTCTATTACTGCATTTAATTACATGGGAATTATTACATTCTCCTGCTCTTTCCTAATTTCCCCAAAGGCTGACAAGGTTGCAAATTTAGTATCTTTCCATTCTCTGGTGAAATGGAAGGCCATTTTTTGTTATGAAAAATTCTTTTTCTAAAAAAAAGAATTATTTTTTTCTGTGACTATACCATGACTCATTCTACCTCTCTTAAGATGGATATTGCTAAAACCTTTTGGATTTTTGTTTACTCAGCTGCCACCCCCACACCCATTTTCTGCCTGGAGAACTCAGTAGGACTTAGAGTTGGCCAAGCAAGATAAGCAGTTGGTTTCTTGGAAATACACTGATTCAGTCTCTTACATTTTTTGCTTAATGGCAATAGCATGTGCAGTGTAACATTTCTGAATCATGTTTTTAGGTAAATTTGAACTTTATTCAATTTTATTTAATGCTCAAATGACTTAGTTTTGAACAAATGTTTAACTATGTTCGTTTTTATGGTCTTTCCTTTCCCATTGCATTGGCCATGGGAAATTGTGTAGTTTCAGAGTGAGTTTTTGTCCTGAATCTTTGGTGATGAGTTAAAGAAATATTAATAGAGATGATGAAGAATTTTTAAATGATAGGACACATAATTTAGAGCAAAAGAGCTAGCATTCTCTTAAGTTCATAAAAGATGTAGCAGATCATATATGGACTATATTGTTCCTGTTCACTTTAGAAAAAGAAACTCCACATTTAGCTACCTCTAAAAAACTTTGGCTTTCCTTTATGTGCAGTACGTCCTCAAATCACCAAGAGCTATAAATAAGTTTTTGGTTTTTTTTTTTTATACTGGGAATTTAATTAATCAAGACCTTGCATTTGCAAGGCAGATGCTGTGCTAATAAGTTGTATCCTCAACCCTAAGTAAGTATTCTTGACCAGATGTCATGACATTTTAATATATTCCACCATATGAAATAATGTCCAATGCATAAATGAAGTACAAAAATAAAACCTTTTTGGGGCCGGCTGAGATAGCTCAGCAGTCTAAAGCACCTGCTTAGGCAACCGCAGGGACCACGGTTCGATCCCCAGTACCACATGCTGCACCGACCACCTCCCCCCAGGGCAGGTTGAGCCAGCCTTAACATAAATAAATAAAGTTTAAAACCTTCTAAAAGTCATGGTGGTGCCAGCCTGGGCTACCTAGTAAATTCAAGGATTGCCTGAACTACACAGTAAGACCATGTCTCAAGAAGAGTAAAATAAAATGAATAAAATATCTTGCAATTAGACTTACAAATAGAATTTTTGTGCATGTGTAGTATTAATCTGTCAGAATATATGAGAGGCTTTTGTATATATAGTTGTTCATTGTAATTATACCCCTAAAATCCTATGTTAATAGGCTAAACCATCTTTACTTTTAAAATGGGAATAATAGCCTTAGCACTTCTGGAAAGTGATTGTGATCATTAATAGGTAAATGATTTTGAAGACTTAAGCCAGTGGTTAGCGTACATTAATTAATCAGTAATGGGAGCTATAGTGGTGAAGAGGAGAGCTATAGAACATTTATTTATTTATTTGTCTGTCTGTCTGTCTGTCTGTCTGTCTGTCTGTCTGTCTGTTTGTTTGTTTATTTATTTTTGCGGGACTGGGGTTCAAACTCACGACCTGGCACTTGCCAAGCAGGAACTTGTGCCCCGGAGCTATCTCCCCAGCTCCTATAGAACCCTTATTTAATCAAAGCTACTGCTAGAGATTCTAATCTGTTAACAAACAGATACAAAGAATACTTTTTGTGCTATTGTTACATACAGTAGTACTGATATTGCTGGGTTAGTGTATGTCTTTTAAATTTTTTAGAATTTGGCAGTTGTGCTCTTAAAAAGCTTTTTTGATTTACACTGCCATCAGTCAAAGTACCTGTTATAATGTCGATAGGTTTTTTTGTTGGTTGCTGTTTTGGGTCCTGGGAAGCAAACTTGGGACCTTGTATTTCCGGGCAAGCCCTTCAGCCACTGAGCCATATCTTCTCCTATTGATTGATGAGTTTCATTTAGTTTTGTGTACTAAGAATTGAACCTAGGGCCTTGTGTATAAGCACTCTACTGCTGAGCTATATATCTGGCCTTTTTAAAATTTGAGAAGGTCATGGTAGGCTAATGTGCTCAACTACTGAGCTGTAGGAGCAGCACTTAAGTCTATGAGCTTGGACTTCAATCCCCCTGCCTCAGACTCCCAGGGTGTTGGGATTACAGGTGTCAGCCATCACACCCAGCTTCATTTCTTGATTTTTAAGATAGTTTAATGTATATGTTTTTATTTTGTTCTCATGATTTGTTCTGTGTAATTTTGTTCTATGTAATTTCCATTTCCACCACAAATTTTTCCATTTGTTCTATGTAATTTTTAACTTTTTTTTAAAAAAAGTTAAATGTCATTTTATAGTTATTGTACTGTTGGAAAGAATAATTCCTTTGGTCTTCTGTAAACTGTTAAACACATTTTAATGTTTTTATTTTTAGGCTATGGAATTATTAGTAGAAAAAGCAATTAGTAGTGCTTCTAGTCCTCAGAGCCCAGGGGATGCACTGAGAAGAGTTTTTGAGTGCATTTCTTCAGGAATTATTCTTAAAGGTAAGTTCTGCGTCGTCTTTAATGAAGTAAAATTTCATTTGATGTATAGTTGAATAAGAACTCGTCTTATAAGCAAGTGAATTATAGTGCTAATGCTTTTTGCTCCCTGTGGTTATTAATGTAGGTAGTCCTGGGCTTTTGGATCCTTGTGAAAAGGATCCTTTTGATACTTTGGCAACAATGACTGACCAGCAGCGTGAAGACATTACATCCAGTGCACAGGTACTAGAATTCATCCAAAAATTGTGTTGGAATACTGCCTTTAAGGGTATTGATTTTGTTATAATTGTAATTTAGATGAAGTCACCATGTAACTTCATGTGAAAACACACCTTTGAAAAAAAGACCTAACCTAGATTTCATTAGTAGAATTTTAAATGTATTTACGGGTATCTGTATGTGTAAGTTCTTGTGATATACATAAGAATTTAACAATGTTTTCAACATGATTGTAATATCCTGCAGTTATACCAAGAAAGATGTACTATATTGTCTTAGACATTATTAAGGAAAAAAATGTAGGCCAGTTGTGGTGATGTGCATCTACAGCCCCAGCACTAATGAGGCTGAGGCAGGAGATCACTGTAAGCTAAAGGCCAGCCTGGACTGCTTAGCAAAACTTTGTTAAAGAGATAATAAAGCAAAAGTGACTGTAATAAGTGGCTAAAAAAAAAAAAAAAAAAGGAAGAAAAATTACATAGTTAACATTTATGAGTTCAGAAATATAAGAATAGGAGGAAAGAAGACGTACTAGCTTTCAACAGTAATGATCCACTATAAGGTAGATGAGAATTATTATATTTAAGATCTTGCCTTACTACCTAATTTGGAAGATGTCAGGATCACCTGTACCATAGGGATGGGGAGATAGCTCAGCAATCAATCTAAGCGCCTGCTTAGCAAGCTCAAGGACCGGGTTTGATCCCTGGTACCACATGCAGTGTCAATGCACTAAGCCAGCACCTGAAACTGGATATGATGATACACACTTTAAACCAGCTGGGGAGGCTGAGACAGGAGGATCACTATGAGTCCAAGCTGTGTGGCAAAACCCTATACCAAATGAATTGTAGGAAAGGTGATTGTAGTAGTAGTCATCCGTCATCGTGGTCATCGCTGAACATTATAGTTCTCTTACTAACTTAATAAGATGACCAGTTGTTATGTATTGGAACAGTTTTGTTTGTTTCTGTGGTTTAATATTTTAGAAAAAAAAGGTAGTAATAAATAGTTCTGCATTAGGAGCAGGCATTTAAAAATTAGCAAAATTCACTTTTTCTAAATGTCTAGTTTTATGAAATAGTTAAAAATGTCCTCAGGAGACTAAGAAAATATATTCGTGAAAAACGGTCGGCCAGCATGGGCTTAGTGAGCTTAAGACCAGCCTAGATTATATAATGTGACTTTGTCTCAAAAAACAGACATTGAAAGATGATGTCCTTATTAAAAGTGCAGGACTAGCCATTGTTGATGGCCCACACCTATAGTCCCAGCACTACATAGTGAGTTCAGAGCTAGCTGAATTACATAGCGAGACCTTGTCTCAAAAACAAGTGAAGCACTGCATTATTCTACCAGTATAACATTTAAAAATTCTGAAGAGTTGGAGACCAGATTAGTGAAACCGAGATGGTGGGTTAGAAAAGGAATGTTAGAGCTCTAAAGGGATTTTGTAGTAGCGACAAGGTTCTGTAATGATGATAGGGTAGCTTAAGGCTACTTACTCACTGTATGTTATATCTGCAAAAAACTGGTGTGCTGCCTCACTAAGCACATGTATAGTTCACGGATGTGAACGAGCTCTACAGATGTACCATTGTCCAGTTTGTTTCATGGTGGCTTATAGTGCCAGTATTTGTTCCTCTTCTTTCCCATCTCTGAGACTATAAACCTTTTTCTTCCATAATGTTCACTTTTATTTTTCTGTGCCTCTGTATTTTTTCTACAGTGATCCTTTTTAAGTTGTTTCTGCCAGAGATAGCCTTTGTCATTTAATTAAATCAACATACTCTTAAACTCCCCTCTGTACTAACCCCACACCAAAAAGGAAATAGATTATAAAGTACATTTTTTTCAAATTTTTTATTTTAAATTAAAAATAATTTTTAATATATATGTAGTACAGGGTCTCACTACACAGATGGGACTTCTAGTGATCCTCCTGTTTGCAGCCTCCCAAGCACTGGGAATACAGGTGCCTACCACCACGCCCACTCTCAGTTGCCATCTCAGCATGCCCTGGGACGGGGCCAGCACATGTGCTTCTGGGAATTGAACCCTTGTCCCTGTGCTTTGCCTAAGCAGGCACTGTAGTCCACTGAGGTATCTGGCTGGCCCTAGAACTGCATTTTTTAAATCTTAAGTTTTATTAAAAATTCTAGGGTGTCTATAGGAATAATTTTTCATCAGTCCTCAACTTATTTTTGCTGTTAAATAGTCAACTATGTGGTAGAATTCTCCTTTTTTCAGATTTTTTTTTTTAATTTTATTTTTTTATTTATTTGTTTGCTTGTTGCGTTTGTTTGTTTCTTTATTTTATTTATTTTGTGGCTGGCTCAGCCTGCCCTGGTGGTGGGGGCTGGCGCAGCATGTGGTGCCGGGGATCGAACCGCAGTCCCTGCAGTTGCCTGAGCTTTCCTAAGCAGGTGCTTTAGACCACTGAACCATCTCGCCGGCCCTTTTCAGATATTTGTATGTCTCAAAAAAATTAACTGGACATAGTGGCACAAGCTTGTAATTTCAGTATCAGTACTTACTATAGTACTGTTGTTGTGTGATTATGATTATTGTTTGCTTCCATGTATGCAAAGTATTTAGAATTGACAAATCTATAGGACGTGAAAACAGACTAATAGTTATCAGAGCCTCAAGTAGAAGTGCCAGGGAGATAGTTCCATAGCATAAGCGCTGGGCTGGCAAGTGCAAGCCCAGTACGAAATTCAATTCCCAGTACGAAAAAAAAAAAACAAAAAATCTTGAAGTAGAGGGAAGAAGAGTAGGGAGTATTTAGCCAGGTGACTGAAAAGGTTTGAATTACATTAGGAGATGTATCACCAGAAATTAAGGAATAAAATTGTGTCTGAGAAGTTTTTTTGGTTTTGTTGTTGTTGTTTTTAAGTTTAGTTTGTTTTCTTAAACCTCATTTATTTGTTTGTGTTATGACTGGCTCAGCCTTCCCTGGGGGCAGGGGGGCAGCGCGGCGTGTGGTGCTTGGGATGGAGCCTCGGTCCCTGCGGTGGCCTAAACTTCCCAGTGCACACGCTGTAGACCACTGAGCCATCTCACCAGCCCTGTCTGAGAAGTTTTGCTGGCTTCATAGCTTCACTATAAATCCATGTTGTAAATAATTCAGAATTTTTTTTTTTTTTTTTTTTTTTTTTTTTTTTTTTTACTGGGAGTGGAACTCAGGACTTCCCACTTGCTAAGCAGGCACTGAACTGCTGGGCCAAAACTTTGGCATATTTATTTTTAATATATCTGATACAGGATCTCATGATGCAGCTCAGACTCGTTTTGTTCTTTCTGATTTCAGCCTCCCCAGCGCTGGGATTGCAGGCTCAGCACACTTAGGAGTGGGCCTGCTGTGTTCTGTGGTGCTGGGGATCGAACCCTGGTCCTTGCACTTGCCCCAGTAGGCTCTTGGCCATATATTATTTTGATTTTTGCTATTTAGCCTTTTACATTTGTTATTAGAAAGTAGATTTTTGTTTGTACCCAAAGGATTATTAGTTATTATTTTAAAATTACCGCAGTATCCCACAAAATAATGAAAAAAATTACCGAGATATCCAATAAAACAATGAAAATTTAAATAGTATAGTTAGGGCTGGCCAGTGGCTGGGGTTTGATCCTCAGCATGCTGAGCCAACCCTGCCCCCAGGGCACACTGATACATGATTGAGACTGGGCGTGGTGGCACATGCCTATAATCCCAGTGCTTGGGAGGCTGAAAATAGGAGAATCACTAGGAGTCCAATTTACATAGTGAGATGTTGTAGACCCTGTCCTAAATGCATAAAAAAATCAATAAAAATAAATAGTATAGTTAGAGCACATAAGTAGACAGATAATCTTAGAGCAGAAGAACCTAAAAATAGACCATTAACATGTAACATAATGTTGAAACAGCAATGTTTTGGATCAACGGAGAAGACTGACCCATCAGTTGCTAGGGAGATAGCTCAGCAATCTAAGCGCCTGCCTGGCAAGCTTAAGGACCAGCACCATGTAACCCACCAGCCCCACCCCGGACATGGCAACACACACCTATAATCCTAGTGCAACTGGCTGCATGACAGGACCCTGTACCAAATTAATTAAAACTTTTTTTTTTTAATTAAAAGGTTTATTTGTTCATATTTTAAATTTTGTAAAAAAAAAAATATGGAACTTAATGTATGTTACTTTGAGATAGTTAAAACATTCCAAAATCATATGAACCCTGCAACACATAATAAAAATACATACATAATTGAAAACTTTTTTTGTTTTGTTGTTTTGAGATGGAGACTTGCTATATAGTCCAGAGTGGCCTTGAACTCATGGCTGTCCTCCTGCCTCAGCCTTCTAAGTGCTGGGATTACAGGTGTGTGCCACCACAGGCAGCTTGAAAACTTTAGTTATAGTAGGTAATTAAAATATTTTAAAGGACTCATCAACAAAATGGGATTAATTGGCTAATCAGCTGGGGAGAAAATAAGATATTGCATAGATGCAGAAAATTCAATGACTTAATGACTGCTAAAATAGCAAAATATTAAGAGAAGTATAATATTTATTTATTTAATTTTTTGTGGTACTGAGATTGAACTTAGGACCTTGCACTTGCCGGACAAGAGCTTATTCTACTGAGCTATGTCCCTGGCCAAGAGAAGTATAATTTTATATAGGAAAAAAATCTTAGGCAAGATGTAAGTACAGCCAGATATAATAGCACACACTTATAATCCCAGCACTCAGGAGGCTGAGGCAAGAGGATTGCTGCAAGTTTAAGGCCAGCTTCAACTACATAATAAGACACTACCTAACAAAAGGCAAGGAGGCGATTGGGAGATAGTGTAAGATTCTGAATTCCATCCTCAGCACCAAAAAAAAAAAAAGCATAGGCTATTAATTATATATTGGAAATGTTGCATATTATTTTAAGCTTAAGAAAAATGAGCCAAAATAGTATTAAGACTGGGCGTGGTGACACAAGCCTGTAATCCTAGTGCTTAAGAGGCTAAAAACAGGAGAGTTCACTGTGGGTCTGACCTGTATGGTGAGACCCTGTAGACCCTGTATATACTAAATGCATTAAAAAATTAAAATATGCTCAATCCCACTGTATTGGTCAGCTTCCCATTGATATGACCAAATACCTGGCTAAAAATAACAGAGAAGATATATTTCTTTGCTCATAGTTTCAGCCCATAGTAAGCTGATTCTATTTCTTTTAGTCCTGAGGTGTGGCAGAACATGGTAAAATGGCGAGTACCATTCATCTCTTGGCCAAGAGAGGGCAGTGGTCTGGGGGCAGGAGACAGATACAGTCCCCAAGGGCCAAGCCCCATGATCCATTCCCTTTAGCTAAACCCAACCTCAGGCTGTCATTTTCCAGTGATGCCTTCATAATTGTACTCTCACTGTGGATTAAGACACAGTGATGAAGTTAGAATCCTCATGATTTAGTCACATTTCTAACCCTCGCCTCTGAACATTGCCATTTTGAAGATCGTTGCTTGAGTCTTTGCGTGACACTTTGTATTTAAACTGTAAGGCACGCTGGTTAACAAATAAATAGAAGTGGCAGGGCATGGTGACACACATCTGTAATCCCAGCACTCAGGCATGGGCAAGAATTCTGTGAATTCAAGGTCATTTTAGGCTACATGGTTAAGCTCAAAGCCAGTTTGAACTACATAGACAAGACTCTATCTAAAAATGCAAAACAAGTTATGAACAACAATGAAGTATTGGTTAGAGTATCCAGCATGGGAAAACCACTTGTATCATATACACTATTAATAGATATATTAATCTGTAATTTTTTGAAATCTTTGTTAGTGTGTTTCTCATAAGTCTGTTCTATAGAACTTGTCTCATAAGTGTACAAAAGCACCTAAATAGGCACCCATTACAGCACAGTAATAAACATTTTAGAAAGAACCTGATACTAACCAATAGAAAATTAGTTCAATGCTTTCCACATGAGCATAACTGCATCCTAAATTAATATGCTTTCCCCTGAGTGCCCACTCTGAAAACACTTAATTCTGATTTCCCTACATCCAGTTTGTTTTGTGTTTTTTTTTTTTTTTTTTTTTT
The DNA here is from genome assembly GCA_004027915.1 of Capromys pilorides. NCBI lineage: Eukaryota > Metazoa > Chordata > Mammalia > Rodentia > Capromyidae > Capromys > Capromys pilorides. The sequence goes on from PVKN010032308.1 coordinate 11,422, forward strand.
TTTTTTTTTTTTTTTTTTTTTTTTTTTTTTTTTTTTTTTTTTTTTTTTTTTTTTTAATTTATTTATTTATTTATTTGTTTGCTTGTTGTGTTTGTTTGTTTCTTTCTTTATTTATTTTGTGGCTGGCTCAGCCTGCCCTGGTGGTGGCGCTGGCGCAGCATGTGGTGCCGGGGATCAAACCGCAGTCCCTGCAGTTGCCTAAGCCTTCCTACGCAGGCGCTTTAGACCACTGAACCATCTCGCCAGCCCCATCCAGTTTGTTTTGGATGTCACTTGTAGTTAACATGTACGTGTGTGTGTGTCTGTGTGTGTCTTCCACTAAATGATTAGTCATGAAAACAGAAGAATTACTTATGTCATTTGTACTCTGGCATAGTAAATTGTTCAGGTAGGTATCAGTTAAGAAAGCATGTGAGTGTGGGGCCGGCGAGATGGTTCGGTGGTCTAAAGCGCCTGATTAGGAGGGCTCAGGCGACTGCGGGGACTGCAGTTCGATCCCCGGCACCACATGCTGCGCCAGCGCCACCACCAGGGCAGGCTGAGCCAGCCACAAAATGAATAAATAAAGAAACAAACAAACACAACAAGCAAACAAATAAATAAAATTTAAAAAAAAAAAAAGAAAGCATGTGAGTGAATGACCAGAGTGTCTTTTTTCATGTGTGGAATGAATGCTTTGGAACTATGAATGTGAACATCCTAAGAAACTGAGGAAGCAGGTATATCTGACCAGAAAGGCTCAGTGACTCTTTTTCAATATTTTTTATAGTATTTATACTCTGGCATAGTAATTGTGTTTTTTTCTAATGAATATGTTATTTTGTTTTGTCTTTTTGGGACAGGGTTTCACTATACAGTTCAGGTTGGTCTTTAATTC
>PVKN010032309.1:0-12291 GCA_004027915.1 Capromys pilorides
ATCCAGAACCTTGATAAAAATCCTAAATCAGTATCAATCAATGAAATTGAAGGTATAATTAAAAACTACCAAAAAAGAAATATCTAGGTATTGATGGACTCACTCCCAAATTGTACAAGAAATTTAGAAAACACATAATGCCCTTATTTCTCAACTCTTTATTGACATTAAAAGTGGAGCAGTGCTCCCAAGTTTATTCCTGGAAGCAAGCATCACCCTGATATCAAAACTAAAGAGTAATCCAATCAAAAAAGAGAGCTGTAAAAAAATAAAATTAAATTAAATAAAAAAGGAGAGAACTGTAAACCAACCTCCTTAATGAGCATAGATGCAAAAAATCCTCAGTAATATACTGGCAAACAGCAAATCACCAAGAAGATTATAAGCCATGATCAAATAGGATTCATCTCAGGGATGCAGGGGTGGTTCAACCTATATAAATCAATAAATGTAATATGCCATATTAATAGAGCCAAAGACAAAAAACATCTGATCACCTCAACAGAAGCAGAAAAAGCATTTGGTAAGGTCCAATACCCATTCATAATAAAAACCCAACAGAAAATTAGAATAGGTGGATTTTATCTCAGTCTGATAAAATCCAAACAGACTAATAGAAACATCATACTAAATGGACAGTACTTGAAAGCTTTCTCTCTCAAAATAGGAATAAGACAAATATGTCCAATGTCACCACTTATATTCAGTATAGTTCTGGAAACATTAACGAGAGCTATTAGACAAGAGAAAGAAATAAAAGGAATAAGGATAGCAAAAGTAATTATCATTACTTGAAGATAGCATGATACTTTACATAGAAGACCCCAAAAATTCCACCAAAAACTTCTACTTTTAATAAGCAAATTCATTAGTGTAGCTGGATACAAAGCACTCAAAAAATCAACAACATTCCTGTGCACAAATAACAGACTTACTGACAGAGGAAATTAGGGAAACAGCTCTTTTCTTAATAGCATCCAAAAAATAAAATACCTAGGGAATCAATCTAATGAAGGAAGTAAAAGACCTTTACATTGAAAACTACAATACTTTGAAAAGGAAGATTGATCAGGAAATTAGAAAATGAGAAGATATCCCTTGTTCTTAGATAAAAAGAACCAGTACAATGAAAGTGGCCATACTCCCACAATTACATAAATTTAATGAAATTCTGATCAAAATGTCAGTAGCATATTTCACAGGATTAGAGAAAACAACCTTAAAATTTATTTGGAACCAGAAGAGACCTAGAATCACAAAAGCAATTATGGACAACAAAAGCAAGGCAGGAGAGGCATCACAATTGATGAAAGTATGAGTTGAAAGTATGCTGCAAAGCTACTGTGAAAAAAATAGCATGGTACTGGCAAATAAAAAAATGAAACCTGAGGATCAATGAAACAGATTAGAAGATGTAGGAACAACTCCAAACACACACAGCCACCTAATCTTTGATAAAAGAGCCAGACAAATTTACTGGTAAAAAGGTAACCTTTTTAATAAATGATGGTGAAAGACACTAGTTTTCCACATGTCAAAGATTAAAACTAGACCATATCTTTCTTCATGAACTAAACTAAATTTGAAATGAATCAAAAATCTAAATATTAAAACAGAAGCCTTAAGCATTCTGGAAGATAAAATAGGTAGAACTTTTAAAGACACTGGTATAGGCAAAGATGTTGTGAACAAAACCTCTATAGCACAGAAACTATCATAAAGATTCAATAATTAGAATCTCATACTATTAAAAAGTTTTTGTACAACATAAGGTATCACCAACAGAATGAAGAGACAACCCACAATGTGGGAAGAAGATTTTCGCAGCTGTTTCTTAGACCAAAGACTACTATCTGGAATATATACAAAACAAAAACAAAAGAACAACTCAAATTGAACTCAATCCAAAATGGACATTTGAAATGAATAGATATTTCTCAGAAGAAGTAAAAATGGTAAATAAATGTATGAAAACTTGTTCACCATCACTAGTCATTTGAATGTTCCAAATTAAAACAATCCTGAGATTCCACCTTACTCCAGAAAAGAAGGCTATTATCACAAAATCAACCAATAACAAATGCTGGTGACGCTATGAGGAAAAAAGGACCCTTTCCCACTGATGGTGGGTCCATAGACTGGTGCAACCACTTTGGAAATCAGTGTGGAAATTCCTCAAAAAATTAACTCAGCTATTCTCTTATCGATATCTTGGTGAAAGAATTAAAGGTGTTATACCATAGCAGTATATGCATATCTGTCTCAGTTACTTTTTAATCATTGCTGAGACAAAATACTTAACACTCTAAGGAAGGAAAGGTTTATTTATCTAACAGTTTGTGGAGGTTTTAGTCCATACTTGGTTGGCTCCCAGGCAGAGTGGCACATAGCAGAGAACAGCAGTAAACAGTGAAGGTCAAAGGAAAGAGCAGCAGTTATGGCCTCTAGCCAGCCTCCCTCCCCTCCTTATATTGTGAATCAGCTGCCCTGGGGCTGAGGGTGTAGAACCCACACAATATACCTGTGCTACTCTTGCACAGGATGAAGATGTTTACAAAGTAGAATCCTAGCTCTCTGCTGAGTTACTTAATTAAACTTCTAAGCTTCTCAAGTTGACACAATATATCAACCACTAAAACATTCTTGTTTGTTTGTGTGTTTATTTCTTTATGTTTTGTATTTCAGGGAAGGTTATACAGGCTGTTCAGAGTCTCACTACTTGATCAGACTTATAGTAATCCACCTGTTTACAGCCTCCCAAGAGTTGGGATTACAGTCACGCACCACCATGTCCAGTCTCAATTGCCATCTCAGCGTGCCCTGGGGGCAGGGCTGGCACAGTAGACCCAGGGATCGAACTCCTAGCCCCTGGCCTTCTTACAGCACTTTAATTGGCTGAGCTATTTGGTCGGCCCTAGTATTCATGTTATTAATGGCAGTTTGTAATAGCTAAATCTTGGAAACAGCTCAAATGTCTATCAACTGATGAATGCATAAGGAAAATGTTTTACTTTGTTTTTTTTTAATAAAATGGAGCACTACTCAGCCACAAAGAATAAACGTTTCTAAATAAATGGGTGCACCTTAAGACCATACTCTTAAATGAAATAAATTGGACACACGTTTAAATGCGATATTGTTTCTTTAGTATGAGATGCCAAATAAGGATCAAAATGTATAATAGATATTGGAAAATGGGAATAAAATGTTTAAATAGTGTTATGGTTTGTGAATAGGTGTCCCCCAAAAGCCTCATGGAGTCATGGGGCTACTTCTGGAGTTTGTTATTTCATGAGTGTTTGGAAACAGCTCATGGGAAGAGATAGGAAGGGTTTGGAGACATTGCTTACTTGCAAAGAGCTGGATCAGCTTTGGCTCTTCTATAGAGGAGATTCTGGTGAGAGCTCAGGAGACCAGAAGGCTGATAGAAGCTGACCTATAAAGACCAGGCTTGGAAGGTTTCTGCTGGGGAGAAGGACTGTATTTGTTGTTGGACTCTGGATCATTTGTGTTTTGACTTGGCAGAGAAGTTGTCTGCATTTTGCTTATGTCCAGAGACTTTGCCTGAGACTGAGTTTAAGCATGGTGGACTGATTAATCTTTCAAAAGATATTTCAAAGCAGCCAAATATTGGGGTGCTGTCACAGCTGTTATTGGGGGCTTTTAGCCAGATTTATGTTGAGAATCAAGAGCAAGGAGCCCAGCAGGAGGATTTAAAATGTGTGAATTTGGCCAGAAAGAAAGTGCCAATAAAACTGTGGACTGCAAAGGTAGAGCTAAGAGGATCTCCACTGCTGAGAAGGAACCAGAGAGTGGAAAAGATGGCCTGAGAGCATCACAGGAGGTGTCAGATCTCTGCTCTTTGCAGCCTCAGAATTGCAAAGGTCAGGGACTTTGCCTTAAGGGGAAAGCCGCTGAGCCCTTTGTTTCAGAATGGCCACGGCTGCACCAGGTTCTAGAATGGCGCCAGCATGGAGAATTTATTCTTCACAATCAGGGTCAGAGTGCTCAGCAATCCATACACTCAACCCCTACAGCCAAGAGAGAAGGAAGCCTGGCTATGGCTCCACCTGGCAGAAGACCTTGGCATCATCCACGTGGCAGTGATTTTAGGTGCATTGAGAATGCAAGAGTTCTGAGGTTAAGAAGGCTTCCACCTCGTTTTCAGAAGGCCTGGGAGGGCAGGCAGTGTGCCCCTGAGAGGGCAGTGTGTAAAGCTGTGATGAAAAGCCTATTCAGTGGAAACCTCAGAAGTTTGGAAAAGCCAGGAACATGGATTGTCTAAGGGAAACTGCAAAGAGGGAGCAAAGCCAGCCTAAGAGAGAAGCCATGAGAGATACAACTACCAAGAGGGCCATAGGGGCGGAACCACATGGAGCTTGCAATTTGCCACAGAGTGCTTTGGATGTTCCACGAGGGCCTATAGGATTTAATTTTGGCCTTTCTGAATTTTGGGCTTGTGTTGGTCCCAGTGCTTAGAATCCTGCTGTGTGTACCTTTTGGAATGGTAATGTTTGTTTTGTGCCTTTGAATGTTAAATGTGTTTAACTTTTCATTTGTATAGATGCTCACAGAGACTTGGGACTTGGACTTTTCAGCAATACTGAAACTGTTGGGAATTTGGCAACTCTTAGACATGGACTAAAATGTCTTTTGCATAAAGGGATGTACATCATTCTTGGTGATCCAGGGGCAGAATATTATGGTTTGTGTATAGGTATCCCCCCAAAGCATCATGCAGTCATGGGGCTGCTTCAGGAATTTGTAATTAATTATTGTGGGTGTGGGTGCTGCACCTTCCCTGGGACAAGTGATTTACATTTCAGTGTAAGGAAGAGAAGTTAGCTGCTTGAGCTGCTGCTACTCTCTCCCTTGGTTCTTGCTCTTGCCTGCCACCATGAAAGGTTGTTTTCTGCCATGTGCTTCTCTGCCTTGGAGCCAGCTGAATATGGACTAAAACCTCCAGTAACTGTGAGCTAAATCAACCTTTCCTTCCCTCCTTTGGAGTGTCGGGTATTTGTCCCAGCAATGAAAGAAGAGTAACTAAGACAAATAGAGAGGAGAACAAAAAAAGAATGAGAAGGAAAGAAAGGCAGAGACAAGGGAAAAAAGAACAGAAGGGGAAAAAAAGGTAACAAAACTTCTGTAAATAAGGAGGGAAAGCTAGATGTGGTGGTGTATGGCTGTAATCCCAGCATCCAAGAGGCTGAGGTCGGAGAATCACTGTGAGTTGGAGGCCAGTCTCGGCTATGTAGTATACTCATGACCAATCTGAACTATCCAGTGAGATCGTGTCTAAGAAAAGGAAAGGAAGATAAGAGGGATTAAAGGAAAAGAAAGGGGAGGGGAATGGAAAAAAGAAGCAAGTTGCATCATGTACAGGTAGAAATTTCCTATAATTAATGTTATCATTATGTGTTTCTAAAATATGCACATTTTTAAAAGAGCTACTGCTCCCACTTTAAGGCTGGCATAACTGATCTTCTGAGTATTCAACAAATGGGTCTTGAAGACCAAACCTTAAAAAAAAAAAGATAAAAGGGCCAAGAGAGCACCAAGTGTTTTAACCTTTGCCTTCTACCCTCTAAGGCCAATCATGACCCAGAACATTATGGGTATTCTTTTAAGAGAGTCCTGCAGCTCCCAGTGAGTCACTCAACCTCTCAGGCAGGTGGATCATTGAACCCCAGAGGACAGTAGTCACCCAATGTACTTGATACACAAAGGAAACTCACTAAAGGGTAAATGTTCCCCATGCTTCCAAAAAGCTATATGCTCAAGCAAGACACTGACTATTTTGGCATATAACACAACTGAAAGAGAAAAAAACTAGAGTAGCTAAGAGGCTGCTCACACAACCACAACCACAATCATTGAGCTTGACAAATAAATACAGATAAATTTTCATGAACATAGGTCTTTGACCTGTTATTAAATACCCAGAAAAATATAATCAGTAAGTAAAGTATGTAATATGAAAGGGAGTTTCAAGCACTACATCAGCTGTTAACAGTCTCCAGTTTATTTCTCCCAGATTCCAGCAGTTTTCAATGATATACACTGGAATGCTTCCAGGATCTGCTGTATGGCTCTATGTAGAGCTTGTGTCCCAAGTTAGAACTGTCATCAGACTGAGAAAATAGGGCACCCACCCATGGCAATCAGAAAACTCACAGGTCCCTGAATGTTGTTCTCCACTTAATTTGAAGCAGTTGTGAATATGACCACTTCATCCTTTATCAAAGACTTGACTTCCTGGTTTGTCAGGGATAAAATGTTACAGCTGTCCACATGCAAAGAAAATAATTAAAGCCCTTAAAAGCCAACTTTTAGCTCCAGTTAAAGCCATCCAGCAACAAAAGAACTGCTTAAAGACATCATGCTGTCAACAGGCATTATAAGACAGTAACACTTTTAAATGTAAGGCTTATTCATTCCTCTTCAAAAGTCCCAACATTATTCTCCAAAAGAGGGAGCAGAAAGATAGCTTGGCAGTCTAAGCACCTGTCTGAAAAGCACAAGGACCCAGATTCAATCCCTCATTCCAGCTCCACCCTGGGTGCACTTACCTGGCCACCAAAACCAAGCATGGTGGTGCATGCCTGTATCCCAGTGCTGGGGCAGGTGACACAGGAAGATCACTTTGAGTCTGAGTTGTGTAGTGAGACCCTGTGCCAAATAAATAATTGAATGAAGAAAGGATTTAAAGCTATGTAAATGTCTCATTGTTATTTCTTTCTCATTAAAATTAATAAAATTTTAAAAAGTTTTAAAAAGATGTGCATACGCCTCCTTATCCCTTTCTCATCTAAAACTGAAAGCCTGGAAAACTGGTCTTGTCAAAATTCCAACTACAGAAATAATACTAAAAACAACATAGGTGCTCCTGGAAAATCTACAAGGCATTAATGATCTACTGAGACACTGTCTCTAGACAATCACATTAGCTACCTAATACATTTTTCCAAGTCTTCAATCTTTCATAAAAACAGCAATCACATGTTGACTGAGAGAATCTTCTCTTGGAAACTCTCCAGATGTAAAGGCATACTGAGTTTAAAAAAACTCGTATTTTTTCTAAAAAGTAAAAGGAGGAAGAAGAGGGGGAGGAAAAGAGGAAAGAAAATGCGTTTGGCCAAGAAAGTGTACTTAGGCAAAGATGTCATTACCAGAAGTAATAAAATTCTTAATACTTAGTAATAAAATTAAGAAATATACAAAATTTGTATGGAGAAACATTTTTTTTTCTTGTATTTAGGACAGGGTCTACAGAGTCTCACTACATAGATGGGACTCATAGTAATCCCTCTGTTTTCAGCCTCCCAAAGTTCTGGAATTACAGGCATGCACCACCACACCCAGTCTCAATCACTGTCTCAGCACTTCGCACAGGTAGGGCTGGCACCACATGGGATCGAACCCCATCTGCTGTGTTCTGCCTAAACAGGTGCTTTAGTCCACTGAGCTGTCAGGCTGGCCCTAGAAAATTGTTAAAGTTAGGTACAGGAAGGATGTACAATATAATAATATAAAACAGTAATAATAATATGAAATATATTTAACAATTTCCCCCACAGGTAATTATTAAAACTGGAAAAACGTATTAAAATGACCATTTGATTTTTAATATGTTTTTGAGAGAGTTTACTCTTAAGTAAATGCTACTACAACAGATAAGAACTAAGGGACCAGAGAGATAGCTCAGTGATATAAATCTCCTGTTGAGGAAAGCTTAGGCAAGCTCAGAGACTGTGGCTCAATTCCTGGCACCATGTGCCATGCTAGCCCATCCCCTAGGATAGGCTGAGCCAACCCCAAAAAACAAAACAAGCAAAAAAAAACTATTGGGCAGATAAGAACTAAGTCTGTAACAGGCAAGCAACCACTCCCCAACACCCTCCAGCTGGGACAAAAATCCACAGCTTCACTGGCTCAAGGTGTCATGGAGAGAGTTTACAACAGCAGAACAGCTGGGTGTTTAAGGGAGAAATCCTGTAAGAATGACAGCCATAGGACTGAAATTCAAAAGTTGAGTGTGCAACTTAGTTTGAATTCCTGTCTGCCTTGTGAGCTGCTGAGATACATAAGAGAGCCCATGTAGTGCAGTGGAATCATGAGTCTATTACTAGAAGATAGAACAGTTGCTGGTGAGCCTTCTGCTTTTGTTGCGCTGTTAACTTGTTATGCCATTATGGCTTATATCTAAATATCCCACAAAGACTTGTGCTCTCATAGTATTTTTTTTTTAAATTTTATTCATTTATTTATTTGTTTGCTTGTTGTGTTTGTTTGTTTCTTTATTTATTTATTTTGTGGCTGGCTCAGCCTGCCCTGGTGGTGGCGCTGGTGCAGCATGTGGTGCCGGGGATTGAACCGCAGTCCCTGCAGTTGCCTGAGCCCTCCTAAGCAGGCGCTTTAGACCACTGAACCATCTTGCCGGCCCTGTGCTCTCATAGTATTATAGGTAGCTAAGATATTTAGAAATATTATAGGCAATCAGACAGGGCTGGGCCCTCAAAAGTTCAGAGCGAAAGACAGTTTTGGCTGGAGACAAGGAACTACTACACCCATATACTTCTCCTAAAGACAAACAGTAGTGAGAGATATTATAAATAGACATCAATCACCGTGGGCGGTGGGGCCAAAACCTCCCTAGCCTACTCCTTGCTGGAAAGTCCTGTATGTTCCTCATATGCATGCTGCATGACTTGCCTTACCCATTTAATCAATATTATCTGAGCAACTATGCTTATAATCTTATTAGTTGATTAGAATTTTATCCCAGTTTGAGCCCACCTCATCTTGTGGCTTCATTCACTAAAACAGCCTTGAGAAGTGGGATTAGTGGGCAACCCACTTTCTGGGCCCACTTCTGTCCCTCTTAGAAGCTTTCTTTCTCTCAATAGATTCTACTCATAACCTCTGTTGTTCCTAGAACTCATTCCTCTATTTTAGAGAACATGAGCTCATTGTATCAGATGTCTAGTAGGTTGGGGATCATATTTCTCTTATATTATCTGGAGGCCTTATATCATAAGTCCTATATTAATATGCAGGCCTATTGAAAGATTACTGAGGGGCTTGGGGATTTAGTCAGTGGCATAAACACCTGCCTGGCAAGTGCAAGGTCCTGAGTTCAATTTATGGCATGAAGAAGAATAAGGAGGACAAGGAGGAGGAGGAGGAGGAGGAGGAAGAGGAGGAGGAGGAGGAGAGGAAGGAGAAGGAGAAGAAGAAGAAGAAGAAGAAGAAGAAGAAGAAGAAGAAGAAGAAGAAGAAGAAGAAGAAGAAGAAGAAGAAGAAGAAGAAGAAAAAGAAGAAGAAGAAGAAGAGGAGGAGGAGGAGGAAGAGGAAGAGGTAGAGGAAAAAGAAGGAGAGGAGGAGGAAGAAGAAAAAAGGAAGAGAAGAAGAAGAGGAGGAGGAGCAAGAGAAAGAGGAAGAGGAAGAGGTGGGCCTGGTCAGAAGAGGAAGAGGTGGGCCTGGTCAGAAGAGGTCACTAGGGTCTGACCTGGTAGGATATATCTCCTTCACCAGCTGTTTCTTAACTCTCTGAGCAGCTTTCCTCTGTTCATGCCCACCTGCCACTGCATTTTAGTGTAAGCCTGCTAGCATGGACTGAACCTTCTAAAACATAAGCCAAAATAAACCTCTCCTCCTTTAAACTGTGGGTGTTAGGTATTTTGTCCCTAGAGTTGAGGAAAATGGGAAAGACATATACACACATGGACCAGGCAGTTGCAAATAAGATCCAGCTAGAAACGAGCTGGTAAATTCCTTGTTAGGAAACAAACATATTGCCATGAAGGAAATCATAAGGAAATAGATGATCTTTTATCATCTGTCTATCTGTCCTCCAAAGTGGCCATAATTTACAGAACAAGAACATGGACCGAGGGTATAGGTCAATCCTAAAATAGTGGCCTAGCATGCACAAGGTCCTGATTTTGATCCCTAGCACCACGAAACCAAACAGAAATGCAAACCCTCTGTCCTTGCAACATATGTTTTCTACTTCAAGTTTCCTATTATTTTACCTGGTTCCATGGATCTTCAGAGAGCTATTATAAAACAAGGATACTTTTCTTATGGGCTGGGGAATGAACCCAGGGCTTGTTCATGCTAGACAAGTTCTCTACCACTGAGTTACACCCCTCAGTCCAAGGATGCTACTTTTTAAATTAGAGAATAATAGAAAGTGCATTAAAATTGAAAACACATCCATAGAAATGAACATCTAAAAAAAAAAAGATTGGAAGATGATATTGAAATCTTTCAAAAAATGAAATAAAAGGCAAAGATATAATAAAGCCAAGAAATAAATTTTAAAATTAGGAAATAAGTCAGACTTCAGTAACCAGGTAATAGGAATTCCAGAAAAGGTGAACATAGAAAATGGAGAGGAGAATTCAAGGAGATGTTGCAGAATCGAGGCTAAGTTGCTGAAGCAAGTGAGTAATACCGCTATGCTTACTGCTTAGTGTTGGACCCACTAAGTGTCCAACGCAGTGAATAGAAGCAGACTTATACCAAGACATATAATCACGAAAATTTTAAATTCTTCAACAAATAAAAGATTTTTACTATTTCTAGAGAGAAAAAAGTACAGTCTAGTTTTAGATTTTCGAATGCAACAGTAAAAGTGAGAAAACAGTGGAGTAATGCCTTCAAAGTTGTGAAATGATTTCTATTTTAGAACTTCATACTCAGAAAAGCAATCAATTCATTATGAGTATAAAGTAAAGACATTTTCAGAGTGGAAATCTCAAAACTATTCCCATCCATCCGAGAAGCTACTAAAGATCCACCAAAATGACAGAGTAAATTAAATATGAGGGGAAACTGGGATATAGAAAAAGAGGATATAAGACAGGAGGGAAAGTCAAGCATGATGGTATACATCTGTAATCTTAGCACTTAGGAGGCTGAGGCAGGAGGATTGCTGTGAGTTTGAGGGCAGCCTGGGCTACATAAGTGAATTCAAGGCTAGTCTGAACTACATAATGGGACCCTGCCTCAAAAATAAAAAACAAAGCAAAACAGGAGGGAGACCAAGGGAGTCTCTAAGAGAATATGCACATAAAGTGGATCTTCACATTGAAGCAGTGCAGGTGAAATGACAAGTCTTTTTTTTTTCTTGAGACAGGTCTCATTAGGCTGACCTTGAATTCATATGTTAGCCCAGGCTGACCTCAAACTTGCAGCAATCCTGTCTCAGCCTCCCTAGTTCTGAGAGTAAACCAGGCATGTTGCCACCATGCCTGGCTACTCTCCTTTCCTTGAGGGCAAAATTCCTAGGGAGGGTCTGGCTCAGATCATGCCTTGATCATCTGCAATGAAACTTCTGTTGCTTCCATGCCTTACAGCCAGGATCTGCTGACGATATCTCTTCAACCAAAAGAGTATTCTCATTTTCCCACTAGAGAACTAATCTTTGAGGAATAGGCCAAGCAGTCTCTTCCCACTGACTGTACTTCTGGGTGAGCCCTCCTGGACTTATACTTATGGCTGCCTGCTGCCCAAACTCTGTCGAGCAATGTACTGCATTTCTTAAGATTCCAGTGTGGTTGTGCTCCTTCAAAAGGCCCTCTTGTAAGGCTGCACAGGAAATAAAATTCAGAGTAGGATCCAGAAACTTTCTTCAGCTCAGCTTTTTCTGAGAGTCTTCATCAGTAATGGAATTGTAATGCTTTTCTTCTTTGTGAGATCCATACTAGTTTCTCAGTTTTTGTGTTGATCTCTTCCACAAATGTTTATGTGAAAGTTAGTATTGACAAAATAATATTTAAGAATAAAAAGAATTAGCCAAGCTAAAACTATTATCTGCTAGCTTCAGTTTCCCATACCTACATATGGGTACAAAATATGTTATCTTTTTGGTAGAGGGTATAGCTCCATAGAAAGTGCAGCCCTAGAGGCCCTGGAGTCCTCTCCTAGCATCACAACAACTACCAAGGTCTTATCTCTCAGTGCTATTGGGAGGAGTAAATAATGTTGATACAATGTGTGGGGCCTAGGGATAGGTATACTGATTGTTTGTTTTAACTCATTATTAACTTTATTGAAAATCAGTAATAAATTATAACAAATTAAAAATTATAAACAAATATTGAAATGTGAAAGATATAAGATATAGACAAAGTGAATTTTAGAGAAATATTTCTGAAATGAATACATAATGAGATTAAGAATAGATTGCACAGGGCCAGCCAAATAGCTCAGTGGATTAAAGCACCTGAAAGCGGCACAGGGGCCTGAAAAAGAGAGAAAGAAAAAAAAGAAAGAAAGAAAGAA
>PVKN010032310.1:0-12290 GCA_004027915.1 Capromys pilorides
CCACAGCGGAGCCACACAGAGACTAAGCAATCTTCCCTGCACTGCAAGAAGCAGCTCAGGACCTGTTTCACTTCAAAGCCCTCACGCTCCTCATCAAAGGCTTTGTGGAGGAACTGGTGAACCCACACACCGCCAAAGCCCAGAGATATCAGTGAAATACTCTCCTGGGCAGAAGAGACCACTCACATAGGTGGCCCTTGGGGCACCAGGAGCAATGAGTGGAGTTCTCTTCAGCTTAGGTGTGGGCTGTAGTCTTAGAGCCTCATTGGCTCACCCTGGTCTCTAATGTGACTTGCCCTCAGGACCCAGATTTTTGACTATGTAGAGTTCCTCTTGGTGCTCATGTGGTGAAGCAGTGTGGGAGTCCTAGGAGAAGCACAGGGAGGGGTCCATGTTAACTATGGGCACTGCCACTGGTGTTGTGTGATGCTAACTAAGGGGCTCTAGAGCCTGGATTGAACTCTACAGAACCTGCTTCATGGGTTAAATATGTAGGTATGCAATATGCCCAGGGCATAGAGTATGTTATGGTTTGTATCTAGTTGTTCCCCCAAAGCCTCATGCACTCATGGGGTGGGGACTTCTGGAGTTTGAGACTAACTCATAATCCACTGGGATTATGTGTTTTAGTACTGCTGGGATTATGGATCTTAGTACTGGTGGGATTATGGGTGTGGCCTAAGGCAAAGAGCCTGAATGTAATATAAGAGGGACAGAGCAACAGACTCTCGCTGTTGCTCTCTGCTGCCCTGGTTGGTCGGTTGCGTCTGTGGCCATTTGTTGCTATCCCACCGCCATGAACTAGATGCTCTCTGCCCTGTTCCATGCAGCATTCGGCCAGCTGAATGTGGACTGAAACCTCCAGTAACTGTGAGCTAAATAAACCTTTCCTTTCTTCATTTTGGGTGTCGGGTATTTGTCCCAGCAATGAGAGAAGAGTAACTGAGACAGAGTGGAACAGCAATAATGTGTCCTTCCCTCTTTATGTGAGGCCTCGCCAGATTTCCCCAAATTCTCTTGCCAGTCTCATTAATGCACATAGGACCCTGCCCGCCGCTGCTGCTGCCCCTCTCTATACCAGCAATGGCAGGGCCTCCATGGTCAGCCACTTCCTTCCAGGCCCTGAAAAGCATTGCATGGATCCATCCTTTGTCTAAAACTAGAGAGAGCACCAGACCCAATCTGTTTTATTAATCAAATTCAGGTTTCTGCAGGAAACTCAAATCCAGACAGAGCCGAAAGCTGGAACTGCAGTGTCCTACAACAAACAGTAGAGACCACTGCTTTAGAGGAGCCCCGCGGGCCCCTTGTGCGCAAGCGCCTGTGCAGCCAGAGGAGGCAAATGCGCAGTGGAGGTGACCTGGGCGTCATGGAGGCTGCAGACTGCAGACCACGAAGGACAGACTGACCCTGCGGTGAACTTTTCTACACAGCCATCGTGAGTACTTTACAATCTCCCGAAAGCCTGTGCCTGGAGTCTGCAAACACTCGGCATGGACCAGCAGATGTACCTTGGACCTCTCTAAAACTTGGGTGTTTTCTAACCATTCAGGGAAAGGCGGGGAAGTTAGCCTCACAGGGAAGAGACTGGACACATGGGAAAGAATTGCCTTTCACACAGTCCCATGGGCAGCCAAAATGCTTCCTGGCAATGGATCCAGTTTTATCTCCATCAGCAACATCTCTGTTGCTTCTTGGAAAACATGGATTCTAGCCAGGCATGGTGGTGAACACTTGTAATTCCATCCCAGAACTCTGGGAAGCTGAGGCAGGAGGATTATAAGTTTAAGCCCAACTTGAGCAATTTAGTGACTTAGGGAGACCTTATCTCAAAATAAAGAGGCCTGGGAATGTGTCTCAGCTCAAAGACCATAGGCTCAATCATGCAGTACCACATTGCACGTACCTACACCCCCAACTCTCATATACTCTCTAGAGAATCTGATTTACAGGGGTGGGACTTAGGGCTTGTGTCCACACCAGGGGAGCCATCGCATTGAGCCTTCTCTACGTCACCCTATCAGGCCCTTCTTCCCTTGGAGCAGAGAATCATCTTTGAAACTTGTCCATGTGGTTCATGCAGCTGCTGTCCCGGGTGACACAGGGCAGGCACCTGCTGAGCCCAGTGGAAGAAACAAAGCAGTGAACAGATCTGGGTGGGGAAGCCTGGTGGGGAGGGTCTCTGGGAGGTCTCAGGAACACAAGGATAGTAAGGCTGGAAGGGAGAAGGGAGGAAAAGAGGGAAGAAAGCAAGGGAGGGCAGATGAGGGAGAGAGAAGGAGAGGAAGGGAAGAGAAGAGGCAAGGAAAGCATCCGTCTCTCATCCCCTCTGGGCGTTTCTTCCTTCCAGATCCTTCTCATGTTGCTGTCTGGCCAGTATCATGTCTGTCAAGCAGTCTGACATTTTAGTGTAACTGGGCTTTACTGGGGTACTTTTTGGCTAGGAGTGATCAGCAGACAGAGTCACAGAAGAACTTCCTTCAGTCTTACTAATGGAGACTACTCCATTCAACATCTTGGACCAGGTTCTACCTGAAAACACCCAGGATTTCTTACAGCACAATGGTGAGTTCACCTCCCATCTCTTCACTGACACAGGCCAGCATAGTGCAGCTGGCCAGGCTGGTGCAAACGTCTGCGAGAGGCTACCAAAAGACAGAGCAGGAGGCTGTGGGGCAAACGCTGATGACTTTTGCTATTGCTGTCATATGACACGAACTCTTAGAGGTTACTGTCGAAATGTGCTGCAGTGTGAAGAATAACTAGACAGGGACTTGAGGCGTTTCAGGAAGCAGCTCCAAAGTGTGTCCCCAGGAGGTGGCTCACCATGTCCATCAGAGGTAGAAGGTCACAGTTGCATCGCTCCAGGCCTGGGCCTCCCCTATGGTTCAGGAGCTACGTGGACAAACTGCACAGAGACTACACGAATCTGCCACAAAATCCTCCCCCACCTTGAACACACTCATGCCATGATTTGTGCCACTTTCTGTGGCAGTTCTGTAAGTCCTCTTTCACGAACGTCTTTAGTGGCATGGTTGTGGCTCCCTCCATGTCCAGAACCGATTTGAAACATTTACTTTCCATGGTCGTTCTGACGTCGGGGATGAGTCAGAGGTTGCACATTGCCATATATGAACAAGGTGGATGAGGACACGGTATAATGCTCCCAGCTTGCCTTTCTACAGAAGGGCATTTTTTATGACACGTCATAAAGATGAGGTGAAAGAGGAGTCCAGAACTGCTTCAGAGAGTGGCAAGAATTATAGAGTGAGTGTCTTCAAAGCAAGGGGGAGGATCTTGAGGGCGGTTCTTGGCAATATGTCTTTTAGTGAAATAAGTTTTGCAATGTAAATATTCATGACGCAGTTTGATCATGCGTCTTGTGTGGTTAAAGACAACCTCACTCCCCAGCTTGGCCAGGCAGTGTTGCTGGTGTTCAGGTAGTGACTGCTAGGAGTTCTCCAGCCGCCTGATCAGATTGATCAGCAGTTGTCATTGTCCCCTGTCTGGGAGAAGGAGACCTCCAAACTTCAACAGGAAGCCACCACCTGCCCCTCCTGGGAAGTGCTGTAACCCGTGGCAGGGTAGTGAGCCTTGTCCTTTCAGTCAGCGAGCCCAGAGCCATGCCAGGCCCCATTTCCTCCCCACAGTGGTGTCCTCGCCACCTGCCCAGCCAAGCGAGCCCCAGCCAGTGGCACTTTGGGGCTGATGAGATGCTAGAATGTGCACACACAGCCCCATCCTTCAAGCTCAGCCACAATTACTGCCATTAGTGTATGCATTTCAATTCGAAATCACTCAGAAATGGTAATCATATTAAGGGATCTGCCAAGGCCTAATAGCTCTGTCACAGAGGAGAAGAAAAGAAATTAAAAATAATCACTTTCATTGCTCCTGTTGCACAAAATATATATGACATACGCAATAGTTCCAGCTGAGAGAGAGAGAGACAGAGAGACAGAGACAGAGACAGACGGAAAAGAGGAGAGGGTCAGTTAAGAGGGGCTGCAGCCCCAGGAATCCCTCTCAGCTCCGAGTTCCTCCAGAGCACCTGCGGAGCTGCCCCTCCCCCTCAGTGGCTCCCTGTTCTCTGAAGTTCAGCACCTTCTCTCGCCCTTGCCCTTCTCAGTTCCTATCCTGCCCAGGCTCAGCCATGCTGGAGAATTCTACGTCCCTGAAATCCACACCATTGTCCATCTTGACTCGCTTCTCCTGAGTTGTCCGCTGTGACATGACCTCCTTTCACCCAATCCTCCCTGCCCTCCAAGCAACTTGTTCCCTTTTGAGAAAGAAAAAAAAAAATTAACTTGTATTGCAAAAACAGCATTATATGGCCTGACAGAAAACATTTCAACAAGTGCAGCAAACCGAAGCTCACCTGAACTCTCTAACCAGCAGTTCCCAAGTCTGCCTTGTGCGTCCCTGTCTTTCCAGCTTGCTCCTCGGCTGCCTCCTACCGCACTGGGATCTCCGATGCCCTTGCCCCGCCACCTGACAGTAGCCTGCCCAGTTCAAAGTCATGGTCCGGAGCTGTAATGGCATCCCGGTGTCCCCTTCTCACTTTGTTCTCAGTTGGCAAAAGCCCAGTGGGGGCGGAGGAGACAGCTCTGCCCACTCCTCACTGCTGTGCACAGCTGGATGAAGCCGCAGAAACACACAGCACGTGGGCAGATTTCACTCTAAATTCAAGGCCTCGAGTCTTAGCACTGCCTTTTGATCACACTTCAAGCGTCGAGCTGGCCCTCCTCTCCCTCCCCAAGCCTCCAGCGTCTCTGCCCTTTCCCTCACTTTAAGCTCACAGCCTTCCTCCTTCCTTCACTAAGAAATCAGCGTGCAAGCTGGGGGCTGCGGTGGTACATACCTGTGGCCCCAGCACTCAGGGAGGCTGAGCCAGGAGGACGGCCAGCGCAAGCCCAGCCTGGGCAACTTAGTGACTTAGCAAGACATTACTATAGAATAAAAAAATAAAAAGAGTAGGAGACGTAGCCCAATGCAAAGGTGCTGGATTCAATCCCCAGCCCTTCAAAACAAAGCAAGAAAGCCACCTCCTCCACAACCCGACTTCAGCACGCTAACGTGCAGGTCCGCACCCCAACTGGTTTCTGGGTCAGCCTGCCTCAGTTCTGCTACAGCTGTACCGCCCGTGTGCACTGCGCCGATGCTGACCCCTTCACTGGAGAAGATTCACCGGCTCCTCCTGCTATGGGCAACCCTCCCCCAGTCACACCCTCTCCCTAAGACAGCCATGTTCAGGATCAGCTTCCTGCCGGACCCGATCATTCCCGGCAGCCGAGATATCCCGCCAAGCCCTGCTTCCAGGCACTGTCTCCTCAGAGCCAGCGGTCCCTGCCCGGAACCTCTGATTCCCGTCCCCCTCTTTCAAGCCCCCCACACTCCACAGCGGCATCTGTCCAGGTCAGAGCTGGCTCCGCTCGTCCTGCTGAACCTCACGCGCAGCTCCTCAGGCCATGCCGTAGTTTGCAAGACAAGGTTTTGGGCAGGGATCAAGAATATCTATTCTTTGGTTGATCCGATTAGCATTCAATCCAGGAAGCCTTTGTTGGACTAAGCCCCAAGCATCTGAGGATATAAAAACACTGGACAGCATCCTCATTGACACTCTTTCTTCTTTTGTTTGTTTTTTGTTTTTAGTAAAAATAGTTCGTGAGTGACACTGAGGTGGGCTGTGCTGTGGCTGCTGGCTACACCTAAGAACGGGCTCTGGCGGTGCTGCGGAGAGAAGGGAAGGGGCTGGAAGCTGGAGGCTCTGCTGACCCCTGCACGTTGGTCAGCAGGGGTTCTCTGGGAAGAGACGCCTTCATGGCTGCTCTCCCTGCGCAGGGGCATGCTCCTGCCCTGGTGCGCGCCCCGCGCTGTGTAGCTGGCCAGCTAGGCCCCCACCTTCGGTGCCGGTATTTGCCTCTTGCTCTGCCCGGCCGCTTGTCACCTCTTGCCTCTTTTCCAGTAACCCCTCAGCCTCTGTTCTCCGGTGCCCGGGGCTCCAAATCCGTGTCACAAGATGGTTTCTGACCAAGGGTCACGGCTTACTTCTTTTTCTCTCCTCAGCGCTCTGCGCGGCCTGTCTCATCCGAGCTCACCACTTTTCTCTGACCTCAAGCTCAAGCGCTTGCCCTTTCCTTTGGTCTCTGCTCTGCCTCAGACAACAGCCAGGCTTGTTTCGCCTTCAAAGTCCCATTTGCAAGAAAAGCACTTAAAACTCCACAACATTCCTAGAGTTGCTTCAGTATGAATTTCTGATAATTTATTCTTGGGATAATCAGCACCGGGTATTTTGGTAGCGCACAGGATTTGTGTCCATGTATTTCACTAACTGTAGATTTAAAATATTTTAGAAAATAATTGCAACTGTATTGAACAGTCTTTTATTTTAATTTAATCTTTTAAAAAAAATGTATTTGGTTGTTACAGGGTCTTACTACACAATTTGGACTCACAGTGATCCTCTTGTTTTCAGCCTCCCCAGTGCTGGGTTATATGCATGTTCCAGCATGCAAGATCTCCTGTCTGGCTCAGCCTGCCCTGCGGATTTGGCTGGCGTAGCATGTGGTGCTGAGGATTGAACCACAGTCCCTGTACTTGCTGTAGTAGGCACTTTATTCCACGGAGATATCTCACTGGTTGCCTGAAGAGTCTTTTAAAAGCCACTGTTCCCTAAGCAATACGACAACTATCTGCATAGCATGCACATTCTGTGAGGTATTCTGAGACATCTGGAAGTGAATTAAAGAAGGTGAGATATACAGGTTTTGTGCAAGTATCATACCACTGATATAAGGGAGTAGCAACTATGTGGGGGTCTGGAACTAATTCATCTCTGATACCCAGGGACAGTTCAATGCCAAATGCTTTGGCAAAAAGTAGCCTGGTTAACCAAAATTTGTTTGTTTTGGTGCACTTTGTAACAACGGGATGCACCATGAATCCTTTGACATCATTTCCTAGGAGAGACAGCAGGTTCTGACGTGGATGCAAATCTAGTAGGCTAAGGTGGCCAATAGACAGGGCAGGGTGACAAAGGAGAGAACCAAGGGGGTTTCTCACTCAGGCAGTCAGGTCATGTATCTGGTGCTACCTTAGGACAATTTTTACTCATCGCCAACCCCGAGAGCAGCCCTACTGGTAGACATTGTTAGTACTACTTAATGGTTGAGGCAATTGAGGCTAATTGCATTAGTTAGCTTTCTGCCACTGTCACAAACAAAGTGATACAGACACAAGGTTTCTTCTGGCTCACTGTCTGAGCTGCTCCAAGCCAGGAAGGTATGGACCTACCATGCTGAGGCTTCTGCTGCGGGAGCGGCTGATGGCAATAGCAAGGAGCATACAGTGGAATAAAGCTACTTTTCTTCTGGCCAACGATCAAAGTAAGAGAAAAGCACCCACGTCCCACAGTCCCCTTCAGGACCACGCCCCCAGGGACCTGCTGAACTCCTGCAAGGTCCCACCTTTCAACAATGCTAGTACTTCCTGGTAGCACCAGCCTGGGCACTAAGTCTTAACTCATGGACCCTGTGGGGACACTGGAGATCCAAGCTATAGCAGAGGGGGCAGGACCTGGCCAAGCAGAGATGCGTGCAAATGAAGTGGGCAGCCAGGAGCCAGCCCATGGCTCTGGCTCCACACCCTGCACAGAACCCCACCACTTCCCAAGCAGATTATCTAAAACTAGAAGCAGCTAAGAGCTCTCACACTGGGCTGAATAAGTGGTCCCGCTTTGAAGATTTCTGGGAACTTGCAGCTGCTAAACACTAAAAATATAATTTTGGAGAAGAAGTTGGCTGGCTTTTATAGAATTCTCAACTGGCGTACAGTACAATAATTTAATACCCAGAGTTCTATTTGCTTCTGCTATACATATAAATACCCAAAGGGTAAAAGTACCCCTAGCTAAAAAAAAAAAAAAAAAAAAGTCAAATGCTATCTCCAGCACACAAATGGCTCACAAGAAAATAAGACCCAAGGGCCATGCTTTCAGTGGGTAGCACTTTCGCCTCTGCTGCTGGGATGATAATTCGTAGTGAAAGAACAACTTCCCCCAGATGGGAAGCGAACTGTCTAGGTATGAAGAGCCTCTCCTTTCTGAGGATAAAGAAAGCCCTCCTCTCCCCTGAGTGTGATTTTTCTCAGATGCAGAAGATGCCAGCAGGGATGCAAGTTGCCAGTCTCAGATGCATTTCCTGGCTGATTGATTTTGCCTGGGCTTGTTCTGTTGAAACAAAGACCTTAGTGGAACTTTCCAGTAAGAAGTTTCCTAGAAGCAATTATCTCAGCCTAACACTCTGGCTCTTTGCTAATCATGTTTTCTTTTGGCTTTGGAAAAACGATTTGCAAACCATCCTTTGAAGAGTATTTTGTAAAAGCACAAAGTTTCTTAAGAATTGGTGACACATTAAGCCATTATCAGTCATCAACATTTCACATATATATATATATATATATATATATATATATATATATATAATTTTTAAAGTGTCTGGTTAGCTACCTTGTGAAATGAGAACTGGCTGGGTGAATGTTTTAGGAAGAGAAAAAGAGAAAAGATCTAGAATAGACATCAGTAAAACCTTGCCTGTTTTTGTCTGGCTAGAGAGCTCTGAGTGTCTTTCACACATGGATATTTATAACTGGTTTCATGACAGGATGCTAACTTTTGCCTCCAATAAAGTAAAGTGTGGTACCTTACAGTGAAAGTTCAATGATTCAGATTAGTAGATGTTACGCTTTGTGTCTAGTTGTCCCCCTAAAGTCTCATGCAGTCACTGGGATGGGCTTCTAGAGTGGATGGTTAACTCGTGACCCAATGCTTGGGTTATGCGTGTGGATGCTGCTGGGAATGTGGATGGAGTGCTACACGCAGCCTGGGCAGAGGGCCTGAATGTAATACAGGGAAGGGAGAGAGGCCTGCCTCTGCCACCACCCCTGCTCCTCTGTTTTTGCTCTTGTTACTTCTACTATTTCCTGCTGCCATGAACTGCTGCCCTCTGCCATGTGCCACTCTTCCTCAGAGCCAGTCAAATATGGCCTGAAACCTCCACAAACTGTGAGCTAAATAAGCCTTACCTTCCTTCTTTGTGAGTGGTAGACATTTTGTCCCAGCAATGAGAGAAAAGTAACTGAGACAATAAATCTGGTTTATAAAATGATCGTAATTATGATGGTTACTTTTTGGATTTCATGAAAACATTGTGTTATTTGGTCTTTGCTCTTCTTCACAGGAACCTATGTAATATCCTTGATTTTACTTCTTGGCTCCACATTTCTAGAGTATTTACTATGCAGCATTTTGCTGAAAAATGTAACCAATCTCTCTTGTAGACCATGGAATCTAGGAGAGGAGGTTAGACTTAATGTAAAATAACACATGTCAGACAGCCTGTAAGATGGCCAACTTCAGCACAACACTCTGGCTAGAGGAGGATTCAGGTGCAGAGTGACCTGAAAGAGAGGCGCCCTTCCTTCTCTAGCTGACTTTCTGTCACCCTCAACTTCCAGGACTGATGTGGAACAACTTTTGTCTGCTGGTGCTATGAATAGAACTCAGCCTTTCCGAGGCTGGGATTACAAATCTGCTCCTTGGAAAATGTCCTCCTCAGTGGCCCACACGGTGCACTCAAGGACGTTACAATGACAGTGACTGCTTTGGGATCCCAAGTGAGCCCCAGGCAAGACCACAGGTCTCTGGTGCCCTTGTTTCTTTAAGGGCTGCATTCATAGTAAAAAGCAATTGTAAACAAATAGCCAGATAAAATAACAAAACGATGCATTCTGAGTTATACGAGTAGGTTTTCCTATTCTGGATTTGCTATGTTGGCCGCTGACAGCTATAGCCTTCAGATGGATGGAGACTGTCGGAGCTGGGCTAAGAGAAGAAAAGAAGACATTCATTATTTGCTGTGACTATAAAACCAACAATGGAAGCTAACCAGAATTCAAGTGCATGAGCCATGCACCAAAGAGAGAAAAGCATGTTGAGATTCTAAAACCTTCCCTTTAAACATCAATGCTGACCTCAAGGTGAAGCCAGAGGATGAGGCTATGACAAGACTGAGGGTTTTAAGGCTGGCAAACCTTGAATTCCTTTGGCGAACCTTAAAAACGACCCAGGCCCAAGCTCACCCCCAGACCTTGATGCCGTGTGTCTACATTCTCATTGGATTCTGAATTTAACCTGGGTTGAGCACCGCTGACTTACGGGATGTTTAATCTTTCCTGCGAAGAGACAGATACAAAGGAAGGCTCCTCCCAGGAGCTTCAGTCCAGCACTACTACTCAGGTTGGAATTCAAACGGATGAGCATGGAGAGAGGTTTTGCAAACAGACTTGAAGACAAGAAGGAAAAAGAAAGCGATTCTTTGCTTCCCGCCTAACATTTGGGGGGTGGCGGGGGGAGGCACGTGTCTTGCCCCAGACAGATGAATAGAAATGATGGTGTCATATCCAGGCAGAAAGATGACCTAAACTAATATCCTTAGCGCCCACACACAGCTCCTAGTGTGCAGGAAACCCTTAAGTTGTGTACCTTAGGGGCAGGGATGACAAAACACTGAAGTGTCTAAGACACTCATGGAAAACTAGGAAGAATAAAATGAATAAAAGGAATGAAAAGACAAGAAAGCACTGATGAATGGATATTGTGTTCAGGACTTGGGACCAGAAAATGAGCTCTGAATATAGAGGGCACAATTCTCAAGGTCAGGAGGTCTGAGACAAGGTGGTGAAGGTCTCACAGGACAACATCTCCCCTTCTCCCCTGTGCTGGGCACTCGGGATGGGAGGAGGCAGAGGGGGACCATTCCAGGGAGAAGAGCAGCTTACTTACAGAACAGCACGTCTAAGTCCTGATGTGACAGCGATTGACCTGAAAGAGATGGAGGTTCAAACTGAAAGAAACTGAACTGTCTTGAAACAAAAAAACAGATAAGTTTTCTTTCCCATCATCAGTAAAAATGAAAACTAGAGAGTAAGCTGAATTCAATGATGGAGAAATGAAGTCACTTTAAAAAAATATTTGACTAAAATTGAAAATGTGCTAGAGGCTTTAGAGGATATAGAAGAACAGTGTCTAAGACACTCATGGAAAACTAGGAAGAATAAAATGAATAAGGGATTCACATGAGAAAAACAATTTTTCTAGGAAGTAATCCGACAATCTGCCTCATGAATCTTAAAAGCAGACATGCTTTAGACCTAGGAATTCTGCTCTTAGGAATATAGCCTAGGAAGCTAATAATGAATTCTGTCTTTGAGAATGCAAGATTATGAGATTTAGACCAATTCTGCAGCTAAAAACAACTAAAGGGAAATTTTAAAATAAATTTAATGAAACTGTAACAGATGAACAAAATGGAAATGACTGTGCGGAGATCCGGTGCCACCAAGTACAGAAGAGGAGCGGCACTGGGTTTGCTTTTGCCCCATGGGTGCTGTTGTCCATGAGGAGCAGCTGAGAGGCCGAGCTGTGTTGCTGGCTACCTCTGAAAGTTAAGGGTTGGGGTAGAGTTTGTGGTAGAGAGCTTGCTTGGCATCTATGAGGTCCTGGGTTCAATCCTCAGCACCAGTAATTACACAGAACCCAGAGGTTAAAGTTACCCTTTGTTGCCCATTGATGATGGGCAACTGGTCAACCACTCTCCATTTCTGTGTAGGACACTGAAGATCTTCCCTGAAGAATAACTATAACCTGAGCTCCCACTAAGTCCGCTGCACATTCTCTGCATTAGCAGTCCCTATCTTTTCGACACCAGGGACTGGTTTCTTGGAGGACAATTTTCCACGGATGGGGGTAGGTGGTGGCAGAATGAGTCAAATGAGTGCACTACCCAGATGGTGCACCTGTGCAGTTCGCAGCAGGGTGTAGGCTCCTATGAGGAGCCAGAGCCCCACCTTTCTGAGAAGAGGCAGTGATGTGAGCCATGGGGCTGCTAGTAATTTGTGATAAAGCTTTGTGGCTCACCTTCTGGTCCATGGCCTGGTTTCTATCCAGGGCTCTGGGATTGGGGACCCCTGCTCTAGACATTTTAGAGAACCTCAAGCCTTGGCTTTTGATTAATGGGACTTTGCTGTACTAGCACATCCATGCTCCTGGCCTAAGCAAGCTACAATTTTCAGTGATAGAAAATAACATGATCTTGGGTTCTAAACTAATTTGCTAAGACATTTTCAAGTAGAGTTTTCAGCATTTACAAAACACAATTAGAGACCCTCAAGAGCACCAAGAGTTAAGATGCCAAAAGTAGATCTGTGGAAAGAACCCAACAAAAAGGGAGACA
>PVKN010032311.1:0-12291 GCA_004027915.1 Capromys pilorides
CTCAGCCTCTCAATTGCTGCAATTACAGGTGTGTGCCATCTGTTACTTGTCTTATTAGTCATTTTGTTAATATTTCAGTATTTTTTCCTTACTGCTCATTCATTTTAAAAGATAAGTAATTTTTTTTTTTTCTAGAGCAAAGTGTTTAAACAGTTCCATGTAGGGAATAATTATGCTTGAATGGAAGCCTGAAGTTGTTTCTTTTGTTTACAAATGAAACAGTTAAATAGATAGCAAAGATTTGCATTAAAAATTTTTATAAAAGTGAACTTAAAAAGCAACTTATGAGCCGGGTGTGGTGGCGCATACCTATAATCCCAGCACTTGGGAGGCTGTGGCAGGAGGATTGGTATGAGTTTGAGACCAGCCTGGGCCACAAAAGTGAGCTCAAGGCCAGCCTGAACTGCATAGTGAGACCCTGTCTCGAAAAAAAAAAAAAGCTATTTATTTTTTCTTAAAACATTAATAATTCAGCCCAGTCCTGGCTGCAAAATGTGCTGAAGTCATTTCCTAGACTTAGATGATAGTCAACCTTCTAAGAAGACTTGTTAGAATATATTATCATCTTAAGATATTCAAATGGATTTTTTTTCTGTGAATTAGAATATTAGAGCAAAAGCCTTCATGTCTTACTCATGGCTGACTCTGAACTCATTGTAGAGCATCTCAGCCCAATTGATGTGGGAGCCATATTCTAGCAATAGAGGGCACATATTTTCATGGGGGGTCATTAAATGTTGCCTCTTGCGTTTTGCCATTTTGGTCATCTCTGGAAATTTGATGATTTTTAAGACATCAGAAAAGTGGAAAGACACATGGGTGTCAGATTCTGATGGATTGCTTGGAACAAGAAGTGGAATTGTCTACTTGGCAATAACTCTTATGAGAGTAAATACTCCATGTATGTTTTTAAGTAGATATTGGAATAGGATGAATGATTAGTTGTTCACATCAGTAACTAATGTCATCAATGTAGGAAGTTTGTTTCCTGAGCTCTTTATTGGGTGGGGACATGAGCTGTCCTCTGAAAACTGGTGGAGTTCTGACTGGCCGGCCCTCAGGCAGCTGTTGCACTCCTGCTTCTAGCACATGACCCCATAGTTGTTGTCTGTGCTTACAAGGAGGGTGAAGATGTTTGTATCATTGTGCTTTTGAGAGGGCTACAGCTAAGCTTTTGATGTGTTGATGTGGGTGCCTTCTTATATCACAGGATGTCACCTTTGGGAACTTTCTGAGCTGCTGGTCTCCAACAAGGATTCCTTTGCTTTCATAGAAACATCTATGAAGTTGTTGCCTGAAAAAACATGTTTTTGTCTTCCTGTCACTCTCTTCCCTCTACCTTTCTCTCCTTTTCTTTCCCTCTGCCCTCCTCTTCCTCCCTGCCTCCCTTCTCTCTCTCCCTCCTTCTCACTACCCTTTCTCCTCTTCCCTTTCTTCCTAGCACTCCAGGAGGTTGAGGCAGGAGAATAAAAAGTGTGGGCCCTGTCTTGAGTGATTTGGCTTGAGGCCATGTCTTAAAATGAAAAGATAAAAAGGACTGGGGGTGTAAGTTAGTAAATAGGTCCTGGGTTCACTCTCTAGTATGAAGGGAAAAAATCAGAAGCTCATCTAGCTGTGAGGACTGTTGACCTCAAGGTGACTTGAGGTTTATTCATTAGTTATCTTTTTTTTTTTTTTTGTGAATATCTTTATTCAGTTATGTTAGAAGAAAGCCTTCATTTCTAGAACATTGAGAAATTTGTAGATTTTGAAATTTTATTTGGAATAATACTCCTTAGCAGGTAGAGTACTGTATAACTTGTTAGGACACAGTAAAATTGCACACCTGAATGTGCTTTTTGTTGCTTCATTTCCAGGTATGAAGAAACTACTTTATATAAATGAGCAACAGGATCATGACAGCTGTTATGTTGACTCACATAAGGCAACTCACACGTTTAATTCTCACTTCAGGGCAATATCTTTATAGTGACTGTCCTAGTCACTTTCTCATCTGTGAGACACAATACCCAACACCCACAACTTGAATCGAGGTTTATTTTGGCTCGTGATTTTAGCCCATGATTGGTCAGCTTCCAAAGCAGAAATGGCATGGTGGAGGAATATGGAGAAGGCAAAGCTGGTCATGTCATAGTCACCAGGAAGCGGAGAAAGCAGGGGTGGGGGTGGGGGTAGGGTGTGGGGAGGAGTGGGGAAGGAGGCTGAGAGGGAAAACCTGGGAAGGAGATCTGCCCTAATAGCAGGTCCACTTTATAGTGCTCCATTAATCTATTCACCTTCTACAGCCCTGCCTCTGAGTGCATGAGGCTCTTGGGAGACGTCTAGATCTGAACAATAGCAGTGATTATCAGAAGAAAAAGAACCTGTGGTAGGTTTTTGGAATAATGGAGGGAAGAAAGAGGTAGCAGCTGCTCTTAGGGAATTTCCTTGAGGACAACATGATCATAACTACCTGAGACATGGTATGTGATTCAGCCAGCACTAAGCACAGGTGTTAGCCTCTTAGTTCTGAGTGTAGGAATAAGGTAGAAGGTGGCAGTGAAACCTTAGGGATAAGGATGATTAGGCATTTGTGAGGAGGAAAGGAGTATATGGGGCAGAACATTTGATGTGACTAGGGCTTTGGTAGGAAATGAAGCAGGGGATATTATTTAGAACTAGGCAAGAAAAAGGATGTTTACAAGTGAGGACCTTGACCCCCTGCTGAGACACATAAACTTAGAAACTTAGGTTAACACAATGTTTCAACCATTACACCTCACTACTAATTAGCCTTTATCATGTGTACTAAGACTTTAGGCTCTGCTCCTGCTTACATGGCAGCTGTTCTTCCCTGCACCCAGTGATCTAGATAAGATGGTGAAGGTTAAAGTGAACAGCTTTGGCTATATTGGATGGCTGGTCACCGGGACTACTTTTGACTCTGGCAAGGTGGATGTTGTGACCATCAATGACCCCTTCATTGACCTCAGCTGCATGGTCTACATGTTCCAGTAGGATTCCACCCTTGGAAAGTTCCATGGCACTGTCAAGGCTGAGAACAGGAAGCTCATCATCAATGGAAAGGCCATCACCATTTTCCAAGAGCAAGATCCTGCCAACATCAAGTGGGGTGATGCTGGTACGGAGTATGTGGTGGAGTCCACTGGTGTCTTCACCACCATGGAGAAGGCTGGGACTCACCTGAAGGGTGGTGCCAAAAGGGTCATCATCTCTGCCCCTTCTGCCGATGCCCCCATGTTTGTGATCAGTGTAAATCACAAGAAGTATGACAACTTCTTCAAGATTGTCAGCAGTGCTTCCTGTACCACCAATTGCTTAGCCCCGCTGGCCAAGGTCATCCATGACAACTTCGCCATTGTGGAGGGACTCATGATTGCAGTCCATGCCATCACTGCCACCCAGAAGACTGTGGACAGTCCTTCTGGGAAGCTGTGGCATGATGGCCGCAGGGCTGCCCAGAACATCATCTCTGCATCCACTGGCACTGCTAAAGCTATGGGCAAGGTCATCCCGGAGCTGAATGGGAAGCTCACAAGCATGCCCACTCAACGTGTCAGTGGTGGATCTGACCTGTTGCCTGGAGAAAGCGGCTAAATACCACAGCATCAAGAAGGTGGTGAAGCAGGCATCAGATGGTCCCTTCAAAGGCCTCCTGGGCTATACTGAGGACCAGGTTGTGTCTTGCGACTTCAGTAGTGACGCTCACTCTTCCACCTTTGATGCTGGGACTGCCATCGCCCTGAATGACCACTTTGTCAACTCATCTCCTGATATGACAATGAGTTTGGCTACAGCAACAGGGTGGTGGACCTCATGGTCCACATGGCCTCTAAGGAGTAAGTGACCTTCCCCACCACAGCCCAGTGAGACCAGAGGGATGGAGAGTCTACATTGTAGAAGTCACTGCCCTACTCAGCCCCAGCACTGAGAATCTTCCCCTCACAGCTTCTATCCCAGAACTCCTAGAGATGGAGGGGCCTCGGGAGCCCTGGCTCGCTGCCATTGCACACCATCAGTAAAGTCCATTGTACCCCCTCACCCCTCTTAAAAAAGACTTTAGTCTTCACATGAATCAAGCCCCTGGAGGGTTTTGTTAACAAGGGAAAGCTGAGTTGGCCCTCTCATTGCATAAGCACCAGGCAAGCAGGCACCCAGTGCACTGAACTAAGAATAAATTTATCTTCTGATTTATCTGTCTTCTGATCAAGGTTTGTCTTTGCAAGAATTTAAACTACACTGTCAATCTGATCCTGAATCTGGAGCAAGAAACCTCACAGAACTATAAGCAGAACTAGAAGTTCAAATGAAACATGATGCACTGATACCCCCAGCTGAGGCCTTAAATGAGGAATCCAAAGTTATTGTTGTTTTGCAGAATAGTTGGGAAGAACTTTTGATAACTTTTGATAACTTACAACTTTTGATAACTTTTGATAACTTTTGATTGCAGAATAGTTGGCCCACCTTCACCAGTTTGGGCCACATTCTTCCTCATTTCATCAAACAAACCACTGAAGCTCTCTCACTATTGATTAGCAGGAAGTGCAGTATTTCTTTTGGGATAACTCTTACTGGCCCAGGAATGCTCCTGTACAACTCCAAGGATTCATTATATCCAAAGGCATTATTTCTGCTGTGTGGTAGGAGAGCAGGAGACCCTTAGAGCCACACACAACTCTTTCCAATGCCAGGCATGGCAGTTCATGCCTGGAGTCCTTAAGAAGGGTCAGCCAGGAAGGTTGCTGTGAGTTTGAGGCCAGCCTAGGCTGTGTAGTAAGTTTAGGGTTACTCTGAATTACATAGCAACACCCTATCTTACTGTGCATTTCTGCTGGTCTATGGAAAGAAGCAGTTAATGCTTTAATTTGTTTCATCTCCTTTTTCAATTGTTTATATTTTTTCTCCTAATTTCTTATACATTTCTTCATTCCAATTTCACATGCATATATCTGGTAATATGACTAACCAGTTGGAAGACAGCACTTATATTTTGCATCACTTGTAATTTTTTGTTTTAATTGTAATTTGTACTCTCTTTAAAAAATAAAAGAAAATATTAAAAACAACTCTTCCTTAAAGTACAGCAGCTTGCTGGAGTTCCTAGGGCCTATAGGAGCTTTCAGTTGAAGGCCTAAGTTGTCCAAGTTGTGCTGAGACAGCCCTGTCCATGAGCAATCAAGACCATGACCTTAAGCCTAAAATACTCTCTCATGATTTCCTTTTTTTTTTTTTTTGGTATTATTGGAAATTGAACCCAGGGAGTATTGAACTAATCCTCATTTCTTTATTTTTATTTTGAGACAGGATCTCACTAAATAGCCAGGCTGGCCTTGAATTTGTAATCCTTCTGCCCAGCCTTCACAGTAGCTTGGGTTACGTATAGTGGATCCCTTGTTTGGCCTTTGTTATCCATGCCTGTAGCAGGACTTAGCTGGGGACATCAGTGCATCATGTTTCATTTGAACTTCTAGTTCTGTGGGGTTTCTTGCTCCAGAATCAGGATTAGATTGACCAGTGTGATTTAAATTCTTGGGAATGAGCCAGCCAGCCAGCTTAGTGGACTAAAGTGCCAGTTTAGGCAGAGGACTAAAGTGCCTGCTTAGGCAGAGGACTAAAGTGCCTGCTTAGGCAGAGTACATCGGCTGGGGTTTGATCCCTGGCATGCTGTGGCGGCCCTACCCCTGGGGCATGCTGAGATAGCAGTTGAAACTGGGCTGGGTATGGTGGGGAGCACATGTAATCCCAGTGCTTGGGAGACTGAAAATAGAACCATTACAAGTCTAATCTACGTAATGAGACCCTGTAGACCTTATACTAAATACGTTTTAAAAAAAACCAAATAAATAAAATTCTTGGGAAGAAAAACCTTGATCAGGAGACAGATAAATCAGAAGATAGATTTATTCTTAGTTCAGTGCACTGGGTGACTGCTTGTCTGGTGCTTGTGCAGTGAGGAGAGGGCTAACTCAGAAAGCTCTTCTCTCCCTTGTTAACAAAACCTTCCAGGGGCTTTTGACCCATGTGAAGACTAAAGTACTGACTTCAGTATGCATGATAAAGGCAAATTAGTAGTGAGGTGTAATGGTGTAATGGTTGAAACATTGTGTCAGCCTAAGAAGTTTCTAAGTTTAAGTGTCTCAGCAGAGGGCCAGTGTCTTCACTTATAAACTTCCTCATCCTGTAGAAGAGGAGAGCAGAGAGATGATGTGAGTGCTCTGCCTACCCTAGGGGAGTAGCCTGTTTACAATGTAAGGGAAGAAAAGAGGCTTGCCTTTCTCTCCTTTTGTTCTTGTTGTCTTTACTGTCTTCTGCTGCCTTGAACTCTTGCCTCTGTGACATGCCACCCAATCTTGGAACCAGCTGATTATGGACTGAAACTTCATAAACTGTGAGCTAAATAATTTTCTTTTTTCATACAGGGTCTCACTACACAATTCTAAGTTATAGTGATCTTCCTATTTCAGCCTTCATAGTGCTGGGATTACAGGCGTGCACCACCATGCCTGGTTCCACTATAAATAAACCAGTTTTTCCTTAACTTTGGGCATCAAGCATTTTGTCTCAGCAATGAAAGAAAAATACATGAGATAGCTTGATCAGCTCTGTTACTTAGAAGGATAACAATATGATATTGCAGTGGATTAATTGCTTGTATCTCCCCAAAGTTAATTATTAACATTTTACATCCAAGGTGGTGATACTAGGAGTTAGGCCTTTGATAGGTGATTAGGTCATAAATAGGATCAATGCGCTTATAAAAGATTCCTCAAAGAGTTACCTTGCCCCATTCATCCTATAAGAATATGGTGAAAAGACATCCACATGGGAATTAGGAGTCTTCATTAGACATTGAATTTGTTAGCACCTTGATCTTGATTTCCAAATTTTAGAACTGTAAGAAATTCTGTTGCTTGTAAGCCACCCAATTTAAGATATTCTGTTATAACATCACAAATAGGATTAAGGCAATGGTGATGAATCTCTGGTGTATGTGGTGTATGTGCTGATGTTTGCTGTTATCACTGGACTAAGGTGTAAGTGTGGAATAGATAAGGTCTTGAAATAGGTACAAGCTAGCTGTAGATGAAGGGACATATTTACTGTATTAAAACAGTAGAGTTGTGTTATAAAGATAGAATTAGAGCTAAAGCTTGTCTAACCTTGTAGATAATAACAATTTGAATAAGAGAAACAATGTGTAGAGGTTGAGGTGGATGACTTTTATGATATACTGTTACTTCTACAGAATATCATAAGATATCTGTCAAGAAGTTGGATATGGTCTTAATTACTTTGTTGTGTCAAGTTATATGGTCTTAATTACTTTTCTTGTTGCTGAGACAAAATACCTGACAAAGTTAAAGGAATGAGATTTATTTAGCTCACGATTTGTAGAGTTTTCAATCCATGATTGGTTGATTGCAAGGCAGAGTGGCTTGGCAGAGGGCAACAGTTCATGGCATTGGAAGACAGGAGAACCAGTGGGGGAGAGAGACACTCACTGACTGACCTCTTTTTGTCCCTTATATTGTATGCAGGCTGTCCACCCTAGGGTAGGTCTAGCACTCACACCCTTAATCCCAGCATTCATATCCATCACCAACTAGATTTAGCCACCTCTTAAACACCCGCCCCCCCTTACCCTGTGGGACTTTGAAGGGACATCCAGAGTCAAACCATAACATTCTACCCTTGTCCCATAAAGACTCATGTACATTCCTCTATAAAAAGGCATTTAATACTTCTGTAAGAGTTGGCTAAGTAGTAACAGTCTGAGCATTGCTGAAAAGTTCACGTCTCAAGACTGTGAGATTTAAGGCAAACTTTTAGCTATAAGTCCCTGTACAAATGAAAAAAAAAAAAAAAAAAAGCAAACACTTCCAATATTCAGTGGATAAACATTTCCATTCCAGAAATTACAAACAGGGATACACAGGAATGGGGACCACCAAAGCAAGTCCAAAACCCAACAGAGAAAACATTAAGTCCTGTAGTTCCATGTGCAGTCTGTGACAAGGTGTGAACTCCAGGAGAGAGCTTGGGTGCCTCTACCCCTGTGGCACTGATGGTGGTTATGGCTTCTCTCTTTGGGGCCTGCTTTGCTCTCTCCTTGCAGTTTTCTTGAGAGGATCCGTATTTCTGGCATCTCTAAACTGGTGTCTCCACTGCACCTTTGGCTTCACATTCATCATCACTGGACTAAGATGTAAGTGTTGGAATAGTAATAAAGTCTTGAAATAGGTAGAAACTAGATGAAACTGGAGGTGAAGAGACAGATATACTATATTAAAACAGTAGTGTTGTGTTCTGAAGGTAGAATTGATAGCATTTGGTGATCTTTTAGCTGTGGGCCAAAGTTAAAGCTTGTCCAATGTGGTAAATAGTAACAATTTGAATAGGAGAAACAACATGTAGAGTTTCACATACTGCCCTCTCAGGAGCACACTTCTAGCCTTCAAGGCTTTCTGAAATCTGGGTAGAAGCTTGACTCCATAACTGTTCCATTCTGCATGCACCTAAAAGCAATGTGACTTGGGTGATGTCAGGATTTGCTACAACGTGGAACAGTAGTCAGGTTTCTCTTTCTCTAGGCTGTAGGAGTGAAGTCCTTAGGCATCCCAATTCTTTTTTTTTTTGCCATGACCTTTATTGCTCAGCTAAATACAGTATCCAGTGCAGTGAATCCAGTTCATGAAAAATAATAAACATTTTTGTCTATATAAGATTTGCAGTTTTTAAGGCAGTTTCATAGCTCTCACTTCCACTTATGCTCAGCAATGAACTGTACAGAAAAGAGTTCACTTTAGGCAATTGGGCAAGAAAGATAAATAAAAGTCATCCAGATTAGAAAAGAAAGAAAACTACCTCTGTACAGATGACAGCATCTTGCACATGAAAAAATCTCAACCCACTAAACTATTAATAAACAAGTTCAGTAAGGTTGTAATGTATAAGATCAATATACAAAATTCAATTATATCTGTATATAGTGCATTCCAATTCTAATTTTGAGGAACAGTTTATGCTGCTGCCATTCTGGAACATGGTCCTTTGTGGCTTTTTCTTGAAGTAATGTCTTTTACTTCTGCAATTTTGAGGCTGCAGAAGGTGGAGCCCTGCCGCTTCTTGTGATGCTCTTCAACCATTATTTCTCATCTCCTATTTCCTTCTCAGCAGTTAAGATCTCCTGTCCTCTATCTTTGCACTCTACAACTTTACTGGAGCTTCCTTCCTGGCCAAGTTCATGAAGTTTTAATCATTTTGGTGGGCTCTTTGCTCTTGACTGACAACATAAATCTGGCTAAAGGCCCTCAGTAGTCTTGCCATTGCTTCAGCATTAGACTGCCTTGGGATTTGTTCTGCAAGATTAATTAGTTTACTACCCTTAATCTTAGTCTCAGGAAAAGTGTCTGGAAATGAGCATAATGAAACTTTCTCCAAGCCATAACACACACCATCTGGAATCTAACAGCCAATGTAATCCTTTTCATCAGTAACCTCCAGAGCCTGATCTTTACCATCAGGATTCCTGTCAGCCTTTTAGTCTTCTGAGCTTTGACCAAAATCAATCACTCATGCAGTGCAGCTTAAGGTGTTCCAACTATACTTTTTATTATTATTATTATTATTATTATTATTATTAATGTATTTAGTACAGGGTCTATAAGGTCTCACTACACAGATCGGATTCATAGTGATCCTCCTGTTTTAAGCCTTCCAAATGCTGGGATTGCAGGCATGCACCACCACGCCCAGTCTTAGTCACTGTCTCAGTGCCTGGCATGGCAGGCTGGGGATTGAATCCCAGTCCCTGTATCTGCCTAAGCAGGCACTTTAGTCCACTGAGCTTTGTGGCTGGCCCACAGCTATACTTTTCTAGCTGGCCTCTCTGAATCTTTCTGAACTCTTCACACAAGCCAATATCAGAGGCTCCTGAACAACATGGTCAGATATAGTCAAAACAATGACTCCACTTTTCTGATATCAAATTCTGTTTTAGTTGCTTTTCTTAAAATTGAGACGAAATAGCCAACATCCATAAGTTAAAGAAGGAAAGGTTTACTTAACTCACATTGTGCAGAGGTTTCAGTTCATGATTGGCTAGCTCCAAGACAGGTTGGTTTCACAGAGGAGAGAAATTCATGGTGGGCAGAAGACAGAAAAAGCAAGAAGAGAAGAGACAATGAAGTTCTTTCTGTCCTTTTTATTGTATTCAGGCTACCTGCCATAGGGCAGGTGTAGCACTCATGCCCTTATTCCCAATATTGGACCTGAATCAGTCACAATTTAGCTTCCTCTGAAAAGGGCCACTACCTATGACTGCAAAAGGCTTGGGGAGGGGACATTCAAGCACAAAACAGATATACTAGTGGCATCAGTATTCTGGTGAGAGGTGAAGTTGTGAAAGCATGGAAGTAAGCAAGAGAAAGTTGACAATAAGGAAAGGAGATGTCTGAGGTATGAAGTTTAGATAGTAGTGTTTGAGCTTGGGAGCAAAAAAGAATCCTAGGATATCTGAGCTACATGAATTCCAGAAATGAGATAGTAGAAGTGGTGACAGTAGTTTCTACTGACTAGAGTAGTTGAGAGTTGTAAGGATGTAGGAGGTGGGTTGTCAAGTGTGCCAAAGAGCATCATGAATAGGCAGGTACCCCAAAACATGTAAGTATCTGTCAGAATTCTTGGTTGCAAATCCAGAAGATGATTCTGGTTAATTTAAAATACAAGAAAGTTGTTGGAAGGGTGTGGGAAAAGTTATAGAACCTATAGGAAGTCTAGAGAGCCATTCCTAGAAATCTGACAATGGACAGGGCAGTTGTAGACAAAGCTATAGCCAGGCCACATGCATTATCTGTTTTAAGTTATCCTGTGATTGTTGAAGTTACCACCACAGGGTACTGGCAGCTCTGTCACTGGTAAAATGATTTCAACTTGCTCATTTGTTGGCTTCGTTTTGATCAGAGACCTTAGCAATAGCTTGTGATCAGGGAAATTCATGACAGTTGGGCTCAGGTAGAGCCAAGGCATGAGTCTTTTCTTTCTATGATGGCAGGTGTTCTATCATATCTGGCTTGGTGGTTCAATTCTTACTGCTCTTTGTAGTCTTGCAGGAGCAGGGGATTAGCAATTGGGAAAAGTATAATTGGAGGATGGGAAATGAGAATGCAAGATAGCGAGCCTTGTGTCCTCTTATTGGGTTACTTGAGTTTTTCTAAGGCTGGCTGTAGGCTCTGAACTTACTTATTAATCTGAATGTAACTGAATTTTTCTTGTAGTTGAGATACCTCTTGAGTCCTCATGCTCATTCTCCCCTTGCCAAGAAGTGCCACTTTTTATTTGGATAACTCCTACTCATGTCCCTTTTTTTCCACTTAGAATTTATCAGCACTTTGAACTAATATGTTTGTGTGTTAAATGGCATCTCTCTCACCTAGACAGTGTAAGGAGGGCAGAAGCCTATAGTTTGTTGCCTTTGTGTTGTCTCTATATCAGGCAGCAGTGCCTGGAAGAGAACAGTGTTTGGTAGTATCTGATGAAGTAAGTGTAAAGCATAAGTTGCTGCAGAGGTTAGGGAAGAGGCTTGCAGGACTCTAAGGGGTCAGCAAGTCAGGACATTGTGGGGAAAGTAAAAACACTGATGAGAATGCAGTGAAAACAGCCCTGTGTGGAACTTTGGGTATGGTTAGTGTTATGGTTTGTCTAGTTGTCTCCCCAAAGCCTCATGCAATCATGGAGTGGGGACTTCTAGAGTTTGAGACTTGAGTCATGATCCACTGGGATTATGTGTTTTAGTACTGATGGGACTATGGGTCTGAGTACTGCTGGGATTACTTGACTCTTGAGCCACTGGGATTATGGGTTTTAGTACGATGGGATTATAGGTTTGAGTCTTTCTGGGATTATGGGTGTGGCCTAAGGTGGATAGGCTGAGGCAGAGAGCCTGAATGTAATATAAAGAGGGACAGGGAGACAGGCTCTATTACTCTCTGCTCCCTGCTCCCTGGTTGTTCCGTTGCCTCTGTCATCATATTGTTGCTGTTCCGCCATGAACTGGGTGCTCTCTGTCCTGTTCCACTCAACCTTGGGCCAGCCACATATGGACTGAAACCTCCAGCAACTGTGAGCTTTCCTTCCTTCATTTTGAGTGTTGGGTATTTGTCCCGGCAATGAGTAAAAAGTAACTAAGACAGTTAGGTTACCTAGTACACATAAAATATTTCAAGATAGAAGTAATATTATAAATCTTTTTCTGATTGTAAAAGTGCAAGTTCCTAAGGAATTTTAGAT
>PVKN010032312.1:0-12289 GCA_004027915.1 Capromys pilorides
TGGTAAATGGATGCAACTAGAGAGCATACTCTTAAATGAAATAAACTATACTCACATGTGCAAAAATCATGTTGTTTGGCTAGTGTAAAAACCTGAAAGACTAATTTTTTTCTTTTTCTCTTTTTTTAATGTCTCATAATTTTTCATTTTGTGTATTTCTTTTCCCAATTTTTCATGCATGTATCTGGTAATCTGAACCACTCATTTGAAAACAACACTATGCAATACAACAAATACTATCTAATTCATATTTTTAGTGAAATTCTGTATTGTTTCTAATGTTTTCCTTTTTATTGTTATTTTATATTCCCCTTTAAAAATAAAGGGGTTAAATAGTTAAATACAACAGTGCATTCAAATGGGTTCCATTATATCGAATGTAACGCAGTCATTGTTAGAGTGTATGGAGGTGCTGAATGGGCACACATCAAACTGCACACAACGGTCAACTTCTGACGGTAGCACTGAGGTAAGATTTATTATTTTCTTCCCACTTTTGTGCTAGTTTGGATCTTCTACAATGCATAATTTCCATTTTTATAACAGAAACAAATATTTTATTTTGGATAAAATAAAGACCCTGCCTATAATCAAGGAAGAAAACAAGTGATATACTTTACTCTATGCACATGTCTGCTGGTGACCACCAATTCCCTGCTTAGGTAAACCAAGCCTAGACAGGAACACAGAGCTACTTAAGGGGAAACAATAAGGATATCAGGGAGACAGAACTTTTGCAAATGGAAAA
The DNA here is from genome assembly GCA_004027915.1 of Capromys pilorides. Lineage (NCBI taxonomy): Eukaryota > Metazoa > Chordata > Mammalia > Rodentia > Capromyidae > Capromys > Capromys pilorides. Next base: position 749 of record PVKN010032312.1, read on the forward strand.
GGGACCAAGACATGGAAGGAGGGAGAAGAAGGAAAGGAGACTAAAATAATGAAGATGTGTTATGTGCATATACCAACCCCACAATGCATGTGATCATTATGTACTCTGAACATGTACCAATCAAAATAAAAATAAAAAAGAACTCTGAATTACAAGAGAGGGCTATTCAATCTGGACTTCAACATGTGTCACTGGGTATAAATGACTCTGCAATTTTTATAGAGGACACTCTTATCAGAATAGCTATAAAATGCTTGGGGTCCACAAATAAATTATAAAAGTTTGAGAAGAGCAATAAAAAGCTTTCAAATTTCACACTATATGGAGAAGTGTCTGACACAGTTTTGCTTTTCCTGTTACTCATGCAGTTTTATAAAAATAATTCCATAAGAAAAGCAACTTCCATTCTGTTCAGGCTGAAGCTCCCTGCTAGGTTTTCAAAGCAGTCCCTTTCAAATCATACCCTTTTTCCAGCACCTAATATTTTTCAATTATCCATGCCTAGAGCCAGACAAATAGCTCAGTGGATTAAAGCACCTGCAAGCAGGCACAGGGACCAGAGGTTTAATCCCCGGAGCTGCTATGCTGGCCCCACCCCCGGGAGGCACTGAGACTGCAATTGAGACTGGGCGTGGTGGCACATGCCTGTAATCTCAGCTCTTGGGAGGCTGTAAACAGGTGGATCACTAGGAGCCCGATCTAGTAGTGAGACCCCAAACAACCTATAAACCCTTCCCTAAAATACAAAATAAATAAAAAATAAGTAAATAAATAATCCATGCCTAAATACCTAAGAGCTATCAAGGAGCTTATCATCAAAAATATATCAGGCAACTTTGAAAAGTGATTTGTGAGGCAACTCATTTAAAGTTGAAAATTTAAGTGGCCACAAAGAGACTTTTTTTTCAAATTTTATTTTATTTTTATTTATTTTTAAATTTTTTGGATACAGAGTTTTGCTATGCAGTATGCACTCATACTGATCCTCCTGTCTCAGCCTTCCCAGTGCTGGGATTATAGGCTTGCATCACCACACCTGGTTCACTCTGTCAGAATGGTGCACTTGTGGTTCTGTGGCCAGCATGGCGTGTGGTACCGGGGATCGAACTTGAGCCCTTGTGCTTGCCAGGCAGGCACTTACACTGCTGAGCTATATACCGAGGCCTCAAATTTGATTGTAGGGAATGATTTTAATACCTTTGAAACAATTGAGAAGGTAATCATTCTTTCTTTTTCTTTACTTTTATGGTCTGGGCCTCTTCTTTTCCCTATTAATACAAAAGTAAAACAAACAATAACAACAAAAGAAAACATTGCTTCTCCTGCCCCAAATAGTATAAGATCTGAATTTGAGAAGTCTTGTCAATGAAGCTTTATTCAATACACAAAGCCTACTTCTTACTACTTAAAGCAGAAGCTTCAGAAACCAAGTCCACTGACTTTTTATTTAGTATAATAATTTGTTTATGTTTTGCTAAACAGTAAACTAAGACCCAACGTGCAATTTTTTAAAATATATTTTGGTCATCTCAGCCTGCCCTGGGGGTGGGGCTGGTGCAGCATGTGCTGCCAGGGATCAAACCACGGTCCCTGCGGTTGCCTAAGCTTTCCTAAGCAGGTGCTTTAGACCACTGAGCCAGGTCACCGGCCCCTAACGTGTAAATGAATGTCTGTAGGGGTCTTTCAAAATCTGTCAACCAGTACTTCTGAGAGTCAACAAGGTCCAGGTGATTTTTAGGGTATTACATAATTACAAGCACCTCAAGAGTTGCCGTGAGTGGGTGGCACATTTTGAGTGTTACATGCCTAACAGGAGTTGTATTGTCTAATTAAGAAATTTGTGATAGCAACCAGATGTTTTCTAAAGCACTTGATGAACCTCTTGGTCTGGCTTCCTCTTTTCCCACTTCTGTTCCTATTGATGTGGCTTTACTAAATATTTTTCTTTCCTCGCCCATTCCTATTTCTTTGTGTGTTTGTGTTTGGAAGGACAATAATGAAAAAAAAAACTGTCATTTACCAGGTGTAATTTTGGAGAAGTATACCCTGAGGAACTATAAATTAATTCTGAAGAACTATAACACAGGTGAAAACATATCTTGCTGTTTCTTTTGTGATGGTATTTAGAAGAAAGAGTGTGGCTGCCTCATTTTATGTTCCATCATAAGCTGCACAACATATTCTTTGGAGCAAAGTATTTATATTAGAGAAAAACCTATGTTTTCCTTTTAATTTGTTTGCCTGAAAACTGTGGGGTTTTTTTCAGTTGGTATCTGGGTAGGAAAAGGAAAAACAAAAACATGAGTTGAGGTCATGACTCATGAGAGATGCCAGTAGAGAACATATTGCATAATAGAAGCTGAAATTTGTCTTCAAGAACACAAACATGATGTTTGAATCCATATAGTTAAAAACTAAGTTATTTTACAAAAATGCTTTAATGACTAGCAATCCCTCCATATTCTACCACCGACTGAGCTAGGAAGATCACTTGACATGCCTTTGCTATCTCAGGGGCATGGGAGCAATGCTGAAGAACCCCACTCCCTTATATATGATAGCATGCAAAGCAAGCAAGTTGCCAAAAAGTAACATAATGCAGACTACTCGTTTCCTTGTTCACTGCACATGTGCGGACTACATAATATATAGTGTGTCACTAGCAAGTGGGAGGCCTACATGAAAAGCCTGAACCCAGCCATGTAAGCTACGTTAATCGCACACTCAGAAACCTCAAAAATTAGTCCACAAATTTACTCTCACAACTCTAACATCTTGAATGCATCTTCACAGGGACCAGAAGGTGTTTTCAACCAAGCAGGAAGAAATAACCAACACAGTTCAGGTTCAGCTAGCCAGAAAACCTAAATACTTTAAATACTTTGCCTTGATATTTTCCTATTGCCACTCTGAAAAGCACCAATGCTTTGGCAACTCCTGCCTCACTGCCCCCGTGTTCAAGTGGCTCTAGTATAATTAGAAACAATGGAGCTGAAGAAACCACTCCTTTATATCCATTTAATTTTAAACAGCATGTGAGGGCCATCGCTCCTTCCATTGTCTTAAGAAAGATGGAAAATCACTTAATGATCACTGAGGAGATTTCTAATACACCTATGGGTTGGATGTCTTAGTCCAGTAGTGGAAAATCTATGGCATGAGTGCTATTTGTTATTCTTTTAAGGCAAAAGGTGAACAGGACGATCACTAAAAGTCTGATCTGTGTAGTGAAACCCTGTAAACCCAGTACTAAATACATTTTAAAAATTAAGGCCAAAGGTGTTAATGTATGAGTTATGTTTTTCGAAATGAAAACCTCGATATTCAGCTTTACTTGCAGTGTTGGCACTTTGGGATAAATAAGTGGGTCTGAGGTTGCAGTTCGGGCCCTTGGATCATCATACCTAGCCTGACCTTCAGTCACCTTCCCTCTACTCCAGCTTCGTTAATAATTCATAAACACGTACCTTAATTCATGTGTGTGATTAAGGTCTGGGACAAGCTTGCATGCTGGAGAGTCCCAGATGACGCAACAGGCTATCCATCATTCCCATCAGCCACACCTAGAGAGTCTGTGGAGCTGCTAGGCTGGAGTGCATAGCCTTTAAGGTCCAAGAGCCTGATTTCTCTGGAGCTGGTGTGTGCTGCGACCTGTGTGCAGTGCTTCTGCTAGCCTGTCAACATAGCAGTGCTTTTCCACTTGTGCCATATCTTTTGTCAGCATAGACATTTCCAGAACACAGCTTCCTGTGATCTACAACAAAAGTAACTGCTTTTCACTTGTGTTTAGGTTGTATGCTGGCAATTCTTTGCTCATCATACAAAAGAGCCTGAAATTTATCTTCTAAGTGCATCACACAGTAACTGTCTGCTTCTGGAAGTGAGACAGGCTTTGGGGCTCTGGTTGGAATCTCTGCTAGACCCTTCTACCAGATGTGAGATGTAGGGTGAAGCCCTTTATTTTCTTGAAGGCTCCATTTATTCACATACAAAATGAACTTAGGAGTTGAGTTCACTGTGTATGGCAAGGATGTAAGGTCACATGTATGAGCAACCTGACACATATCACGTGCTTGGTAATTCCCAGCATTATCACATCCATCATCCCTCCTCAGGCAGAGGCCCCTTTCACGTGTCTTCTGAACCTTGGATACTCCTCATGCTTTCTGGAATACATTTTCACCAATATTCTCATGGTCTGGTTCCTTGCTTCATTCAGGCCTCTGTCTAAATGTCAGTGCCTAAAAGTAAAGCTACCTCAACAAGCCCATCTCTGCTAATTTTCCAACCTCTTCATCCTCATTCTCTGACTGATTTCTCCTTTCTGTCTGTCTCAGTTACTCTTCTCTCATTGCTGGCACAAGTACCCGACACTCAAAATGAAGGAAGGAAAGGTTCATTTAGCTCTGAGTTACTAGAATCTCAGTCCATACTCAGCTGGCTCCAAGGCAGAGCAGCACACGGCAGAGGGCAGCAATTTGTGGTGGCAGCAAAGAGCAAGAGAAGGCAAGGGAGGAGTAGCAGCAATGATGGCAACAGAGAGCAAATCTCTCTCTCTCTCTCTTTCTCTCTCTCTCTCTCTCTCTCTCTCTCTCTCTCTCTCTCTCTCTCTCTCTCTCTCTCTCTCTCTCTCTCTCATTGCATTCTGACTACCCACCCCGGACTGCGTGTAGCACTTACACCCATAATCCCAGCAGTACACGCACCCATAACCCCAGCCTAGGATCATGAACTAATCACAAACTGTAGAACTGTGCCTCAATGACTGCATGGGTCCTTGGGGGAAAAATACACACAAACCATAACACTATCTTTTAAACAGTGGGATCCTATAACATATATTTTGGAGACAGAGTTTCACTATGTAGTTCCGGCTTCTCTAAAAATCACTGTGTAACCCAGGCTGGTCTGGATCTAGTGGCCATCCTATTGCCTCAGCTTCACAAGTTTTGAGATTACAAGTATTTAGGAACAGACTGGCAAGGGACCCTATATTATAAAATTATTTGGTTATTTTATTTAATGTCTGTGTTCCCTAGGATAATATATGCTTGAAGGCAAAGACTTTTAACTCATCTTCAATAGTACCTAATATACAGCAGACATTGAAGATTTGCAGAATGAATTGATTAACAGTTAGTGTTTTGTACTTGCATAATATTTCAGCATTTACAAAGCATCTGGTGCTGTGTATATATCATAACCTGCCTATTATTGATGGAAACAGTATAGTTTAATGTGGTCAATATTATATTGTGAACAATAAACAGAGCAAGGACCTAAATCAGCGTCTTCAGTCTCTTAGAATAAATCTATTTTCATCCATGCATGTGGCCTCACAAATGTGATGCCATATTTGCAGTAATGCACATGTTGAAAGTACAGTGGCTGCTTCTGAGGAGAGGTCTTAGGGAAGCGGCAATGGCAGCCAGTACTGTAGCGGGTTCACACAGGCAGCTTTGCCAATGTTTGTGCCTGCCAATGAACTGGCCGTTTCAGACAGAGAAAGGTTCCTATTGCTATTGTATGCAAACCCGAAAAGAAGCCTCATAACTCCTAAGGGAAGGGAAGAGGTGGTCAAGAGTCTCAAAATCTTCTTTGGTGTGGACATCAAAAGGTTCTACCCAATTGCATCCAACTACGAAAAGCAGAATAACTTGTCTTATTTTCCTCCTGATTTTTTATATAGTTTCCATTCTTAAATGCCTCCCAAATCTACTCATTTTCCTTTCATTCTCATTAAAATTTCTGACATGAACAGGAAGGTTCTGGGATAATCACATTCAGAGAGACTCTGCACCTTTCATATGTTTCTAGAACTCTAACATCAGGCTGCTCTTTCGTCTTTAAACACAAATTAGGATTCAACCTTTTGGGAAATCTCTTCAAACTACTCCTGGCTCCCCATGTAATCGACATCTCAGCTTTTGAACTATAACACCACCTACATCTTGTAAAATAGTTGGAGAGACACTCATTTCAATCATTTAATCTTCCATGTTATATTGTAGAGGTCTTAAAAGAATGATTTGAATGACTTCTACAGTTACTCACATTTCCCACACATGAAAATGCTCTGGCTGGACCCAGTAGAAAAAGTAGGTAGTTCCAACTACTGTTGTTGAAGAGAGCCCTCTGCTGACCCAAAGGATACATGCTCACTGGATCTTCACAACCAGACTTACGCAACCAGGTATCTGTCTTGCTCATAGACCCACAGGGAAGGAAATATGTCTTCTAGCACTAAGTGCTCTGAACGTCAGTGTAGCAGTTCACCATATAGTCATTAAGCTGTGCTGTGATTTAGAAGCAAGAGATTCTGCTCAGCTCAGTCTCAAGTTAAAAGTTGTCAAGGACAACCCCAAAGACTGAAATGCCTGACTTGCTTGTGGGGCACACAGGGTTCTGGGCAGAGCCGTAACTCACAAGACTCTTATTAGAGATCAAAAGGTTTGAGAAACTTGTGTCAATTTTTCAATATTGCCTTAAAATTCCATTATAATGATATTTGATTTAATTAGCCAATTGATTAATCATTTATGTGAGCATATTATAATTACAATTTCCAGATTCAATTCATCGTAAGGAGTTAATGCCCCAAACTTTTAGCAGGTATGCTCTTTATTCTTGATGTAATTGGGCCAGAGTTCCTAAAATTTCAAACTTACAAGAAATAATACAGGGCCAGGGAGATAGCTCAGTAGAATAATTGCTTGCCTGGCAAGGGCAAGGTCCTGAGTTCAATCCCTGGTACCGAAAAAATATATATATATATTGTATTACAATAAAGACATTTGAGAAAAAGATGACAGTTTTTGTCTTTTTAAAATAAATTTTTAATTTGGGAATAATTTTAGATTTACAGAAAAGTTTCACAGATGCTAGTGAGTGAGTTCATATACACACTTCTCCCAGCTTCTCCTTCTGTCAATACAGTGCATGATCTTTGTACATTTACCGTCCACTCATTGGCCAACTTTACGAAACCAACATCGGCATGGTAGAGCAGTGATCACTTATAATTCCGGCCCTGGGAAGGCTAAGATAGGAGGATCAGGCCAGCCTAGGTTATATAGTCAAGTCAAAGCCACCCTGAACTACATAGTGAAATCCTGACAGATTACTATTTTCACAATATGTAACTATTTTTAAAGTTTTATTTTTAATTGCTATGTAACAATTATACATGGTTAGAAATACAGTGTGTTTTGATACATGTATACGTTATGTAATGATCAAATCAAAGTAATGACCATATTCACCGCATCCAGTATTTATCATTTTTTGTGCTTCTTCATGTCAACAGAAGTTCAGAGAACAACTGACACCATTACTTTATACTTATAGGTAGGAAAATTCAGCTTCCTGACCTCAGAAAGCATCAGGCCCACCTGTCAGGAGCAGAAGTAGTGCATATAGGGGGGTTTCATAGTCTGTGATTACATTCTATGTGATGCATACAATCGCAGTAGTAATCAGAATCTGTTACTTATCCTGAATGTGTGAATGTATTGAAAAAAACACCACATGTACAGAAAGGGAACTTTGTTCTGGAGGGAATGGTAGCATAGAAGATTGAACAAGTATAAGCCTGGAATCTGATGATCTGGTCTACTGCTCTGTATGAACTACATGAACTTGAAAAATAAACATTTCTCTGAGTTTTAGTTTCCTTGTCTATCAAGTGGGGAGGTAAAAATTCCTACTCTTCAAGGTTTTCATGAGTCTTAGGAATAGAATATAAATGTGTGAAGCTTTTCACAGAATGTAGAAGACTGTCTGAATAACTCTTCTGGAATGAAGAGCAATTGTCTCCATTTTGGCTGAACCTGACTCTATTTCCATGTATTGATGTGTACAGAGCTGGCTAGGACTTTTCTTTATCCCTTCAGTTGGTTTTAAGCAATGCAAGTTGGTATTTACCCACCCATGTAGCTCCCAAAACACATGTGTGAGCCAGGCAAGATGGAGAGCTACACTCCATACTGTTGGCTGGGACTGAGCCTCAAGATAAGAAGCATCACTTCTTTTCCAGTCGAGTCTTTACATCTTGCTGTAACATTTGAACTTTCACAAGAGCCGCAATAATTTAGATAACAAAATTCATAACCTTAATACAACTCCCAGAGCATAAAAGATTTCGCATCAGAACTGAAGCACTGATTCCGAAACATTAGATATTATCTCAATTGTGTTGCGCACATTGTTCTTTCTACATATCCTTCTCTCTGCATATTGTAGAGGTGATTTCAGGCCTCCTACCTAACCCAGCTCTAATCATTCACTTCCTGCAATTCTCACTCATCCTCACACCACTCCCTTCTTTACAAATTAAGAAAACCCAGGTTCAGCCTTAGATCAAGGCCTTTGTCCTGGTTAGCCATTATTCTAGCTGAACTTAGGACCCCTTGGTGCCTACAAACACAAATATACTTTAGTTTCCTTACTATCACTATTCGTGGCACTGGGAGTGGTAGATTAGAATTAACTCACTAGAAATCCAGTAACTCTTCCATAGTATTACAAATGCAAACTTTCAGGGCCGTGACAAAGACAGAGAAGTGTTCTTTATAATGGGAACAGTAGTTAATGTCTTTCAGATTCAACCCTGTGCCGACAGGTCTTTTTTTTTTTTTTAAGTTTTAATTTTTTTAAACTGACGCCTAAAAATTGCATATATTTGAGATACAATATAATGCTTACTAGCTGGACACACTGGTCATGATCAAATAAAGATATTCAAGAAATGCAATTGATATGTTGAGCACATTCATCCACTCCCATGTTCATTGAAGCATTGTTCACAATAGCCAAGATATGAAGTCAGTCTAACTGCCCATCCTCAAATGAATGGATGAAAACCATGTGATATGTATACAAAGTAGAATATGGTTCAACCACTATAAAGGCTTTTTACTTTAGAAGGCTCTATTGACGGGATAAGTCTGAAGTGGATTTGCTGATAGTGTTGACAGTCTTCATGAAGCTTGCATCATGTAATGATCTGTGTTAATTTCTTTTCTATTTATTTTGAGTCTCATTTGAAAAGTATTATTTTATATTTTGTAACATAAACTAATCTTCTAATGAATGAACGGTCCATAGTTATTACTGCACCTTTTCTTGTAGCAGTTAGGGTGGCATGTTGACTTGATTGGTTTTGAAACTGGCCTGGGGGGATTGGAGGAACACATTTGTGGATGTGTCTGAGTGGGCTGTGGAGTCTCAGCCTTGGTGTCTAGGTCTAGTCTTCCTAGACCTAGTCTAGGTCTCTCTCTCTGTTTGCATTATTGCACTGTTTTGCTATGCCTCAAGCTCTCCCAGCCTCCAGGAAATGTGCAGTTTTTCCCCTCCATGTCCTTCAGCCATATGATCCTGCCTTGGAACCAGCTGACCCAGACTGAATCCCCAAACTTATGAACCAAATTAAAGCTCTCCTTCTTTAAACACTGGATGTCGGCTATTATATTTCAACAATAAGAAAGCTGAATTCATTGCTGTGATTGCACCTAACCATGTGGTTCTGAAGCCTTTAGAAATGGTTTATGAAAGGAGTTTGGAAATGCAGGACAGAGAATTCCTCCAGTGCTATAAAAAGCACTTAATAGACAATTTGGGTCAGAGATCAGAAAGCCAGGATGTTAGCAGGAATGCATACAATAAGGCCAACTGCAGGATTTTAGTTAGGAACAAGGATTCTATCGAGATTTTGACTAAGGACTGGAGACATAGCTCAGTTGAATAAGTGCTTGCCTGGCAAGCACAAGATACTGAGTTCAATCCCTGGTACCACAAAAAAGAAAGAAAGAAAGAAAGAAAGAAAGAGAGAGAGAGAGAGAGAGAGAGAGAGAGAGAGAGAGAGAGAGAGAGAGAAAAGAAAAGAAATTCGGACTAGAGGGCATGTGTTTTATACTCCAACTGAAAATCTGGCTACATTTTACCTATGTCCTGAAACTTGACTAAGCCCCGTAGACTAATTAATCTGGCAAAGGACATCTCAAGGCAAATCAACATCGAATTTGTGCCATCATACAGCTGCCTGGATTTAGACATTATAGTGAGAATTGGAGACAAAAGGCAGAGCAAAAAATTTGAAAAGATAATTTGGCCCAGAGAAACTATAGTAAAGTTGAAGGCAAAAGAGATGTGGCTGCTGAAGACATTAGCACCATTAAAAAGAAACCAAGTGTCATTAAAAGGAAACTAAGTACTTTGTATACAGGAAAAGAAAAAAGACATTTTGTGGGCATCCGAAGAATCAGCAAGACTCCACCCACTGCTGGACGAAAAGTGCAATAATGCCAGCCTTGGATTTGAGAAGAAAGTTCCTAGGCCCCTGCTGGAGAAATTCCTGTTGAGAACTGGTTCTCTGAGATTCATTTCATTCTGCCCAACCATTCAGGTACTCAGAAAGCATTGCATTCATGGTCCAATGGAGACTGGCTACTGCTCGAGCTCGCCGCTGACTTTGGTATCATCCGTATGAAGTTAGTTTTATCAGCAAGCAGAATGTCAGAGTTTTGTGATCGAGAGGCTTACACCCAGAATTCAAAGGAAACCCTAGGAGATCAATAAAAGGTGGTATTCCGCAGGGTGCAGCAGAGACCCTTGGAAGTCAGAGATGCCATAACATAGAATGTTTGCTGAAGAAAACTGCAGATTGTGAGTAATGTCAGCCCAGCAACCGGAAAGGTCATCATGGTGAGACCCACCTACACCCCTTAGAACTTAACACCATGTGCCCCAGACACTAGAGACATAGCTAGAGGACATGAGGTTTGCTCTGTGGGATTTAGTTTTCCTTTGCACCATATCTTTTTTTTTTTCAGCTTGAATCTTTTTTATCATTTTTATTGCATTTAATAAGAAATAACAATGTGACAGTTTCAAAACACGTTAGTAGTACATTTCTAGTATTTGATACAATGCATGTTGTTGTCCTCCTAGTCATTATACAGAGAACAGGATGTAGACGAGATAATTTTTCTAATCATTATTGGTACAAAAAATTTCTTCTCATTGAACTAAGAGAAAGGAGTTGTATACATAATCCAATGTTCCATTGTGTTATTGGCAAAACTGGCAATGATAGAAGCTGTTGATTTAAGCCTTTCACAGCTCAGCATACTAATCTAGCTTTATGTTTTATGCCTGGTGGTTAAACTTTTCTGCTGGGTGGTTAAGGGCAAGTTAAAGGAAGACCTGTATAACAAAACATGTAACTTTTTTAATCTCCCAAGGTCAGTCAAAACCCCTCACGGTTTACTTTGAAACCATGTACAGTGCTTTGTAGAACTGTTGTCAGTGTCAGCCATCTGCATGAGTCACAGCCATTGCTTGACCAGTTTGCTCTCTGTGAAAGCCTGAAAGAATGTTTTCTCTCTAGGTGACTTTCCTTAGGTGCACTATATATCTTCAATGCCTTTCCTCTTTAACCACTGAACAACTGAATTATAGGATGTTATAGCACAGGTTCTCTTATGTCCTGAGTCCCCACTGATCTTAAAGGGCTAGGGCCAAAATATTGGCTATCCTTGTAGC
>PVKN010032313.1:0-12288 GCA_004027915.1 Capromys pilorides
ACAGGCATGTGCCACCACACCAGACATCTTTATCTTCATCTCACCTCCACTGTCCCTCTGCAGCTACTTACACATCTTCAAAGAGGCAGAAGTAAGATTCAGCCCCCATCCCCTCAAGAGAGCACCCCGTAATCCCAGCACCTAGGAGGCTGAAGCAGTAGGATCAAAAATTTGAGTCCCAATTTGGACAATTTAGAAAGACTGTCTCAAAATAATAATAATAATAACAACAACAAGGGCAGGGAACGTAGTTTAGTGGTAGGTAGCCTGGATTCAATCCTCAGTAACACACACACACACACACACACACACACACGCCCCAAAACAATAACAAACTAGCCCTAGCCAGAATCAAATAGGGAAATAAACATGCAAAGTCAGGATACTATAATAAATGTGAAGGGCCAGCAAGATCGCTCTGCAGACTACGTGCCTGCTTAGGCAAGGACAGGGACCAGATTCCACTCCCTGGCACCACATGCCATGCCAGCCCCACCCCCTAATCCCAGCTCTGGGGAGGCTGAAAACAGGAGGATCACTACAAGTCCAAGCTTAGTAGTGAGACCCTGTAGCAACTACATTTTTAAAAGAAGAGGTCAACAATAAATGTGCAAAGATATGACAGAAATCCTATTTGAAAAGTCAAGCATATACTAACTAATTCTGCCTACAAGAGCAAAAGAAAAGACTCAATGGTCAGATAACCTGGATGTTGCAACATGAGGAAGAATTGGCCATGCAAAGGCAGGAAAGAGGGGTTCTGGGAAGAAACGTGTTTCTCTCAAGCAGCTCCTCTACTGCACAGGGCTAATGGCAGGCCTTGAACAAATACGTGTTAGCTGACTTACACCTCCTGTGGGAGGCTGTTGTACTAGGTCTGTGGGGCTTCACGCTGCTGCTTACAGGCATGCGGGTGAGAGAAAAGAAGGTGTTCTTGTGTTTTCCCAGCCAGAGTGTGAAGTTAAAGCCCAGCCCTCACCCGGGCACGCCTTCTCTCAGCCTGGCCACAAGGGAGCAGCAAAGTATTAGATGTGGCTGCAGGTCAAGGGCGGTAAACCAGAGAGGCCAGACAGCCATAGAACACAGCCCACAAAACCTAACTCTTCTTGGGCCGGCGAGATGGTTCAGTGGTCTAAAGCGCCTGCTTAGGAGGGCTCAAGCAACTGCGGGGACTGCAGTGCGATCCCCGGCACCACATGCTGCGCCAGCGCCACCACCAGGGCAGGCTGAGCCAGCCACAAAATGAATAAATAAACAAACAAACAAACACAACAAGCAAATAAACAAACAAATAAATAAATAAATAAAAATTTAAAAAAAAAGCCTAACCCTTCTTTTCCCCCAAGTCTGGAAGGGAAAAAAGTTCCAGACACTTGGAGGAGACTTGGTTTGTTTTAGAGAAAGAACAAGAATCCCCTAAACATTTGTTTTTGTAGTACTGGGCATTAAACCTCTAATGATTTGTACATAAATTGATTTAAATATTTTTTCCTCTGAATTGAAAATGTATGTCTAATAAGTATTCTTTACTTGACTTAGGTACTGTGACCCAGGTACTAGTCACAGTGTTTTATGAACATTTATTTTTTATTTCTCAAAACTCTATAAATATAACCATACCTGTATCGCAGATGAAAAACCTATAGCAAGCGGCAGAGTGGCTTTTACTCCAGAGTTTGGGTGTCCTTGCTGTAGTCAGTAGTTCCAGCCACTGTGTTGATATGGAAAAGTATAAAATCTAGCCTTTCTGAAGTCAGGAGTCAGCTATGCTGGCTTAAATCCTGTCATCTCACCCGACTTGTGTTTTTGAAAATTAAAAATACCGGGGTTAAATTGCACCTCTGTCCACATAATGAAGTCTAGGCCCCATGGAGAGCACAAGGAAGCCAGCGCTCTTCAGCGAGTTGAGGGTGTGGAAGGAGCAGCCCTAGGTCAGCTCCACATCATGGTTCTGTGGGAAGCTGGAAGGAAAGGCCCTTTCCTGTGAGAGGCCCTCTCAACCTCTGGCAAGTGCGGAATTTAGGTTGGAGATGTTAAAACAAGTTTCCCGGAGTAATTAGAGGAAAGGCAGGAAGTGAAAACACTGAATGAGTAAAGAAAAAAAAAAAAAAAGAGCTCCAAGAATTTAGGGGGGGGGGGGTGAGCCTGCCCTGCGCGGGCCACCGAGAGCCAGCTCGGCGACGCACCTCCGCCGCTCCAACTCTTCGCAGCTCTTCCTTCGCACACGCTCCCTCCCGGCTCGAGAGGGCGGCGGCGGCGGCGGCGGCGGCGGCGGCCGGGGACTCCGACTCCTGGGACGCAGACACCTTGGAAGACCCGGTGCGGAAGGTGGGGGGCAGCGGCACCGCCGGCGGGGACCGCTGGGAAGGCGAGGACGAGGACGAGGACGTTAAGGATAACTGGGATGATGAAGATGAGGAGAAAAAAGAGGAAGCTGAAGTAAAACCAGTAAAAATTTCAGAAAAGAAAAAAATAGCAGAGAAGATAAAAGAGAACGGCAACAGAAGAAAAGGCAAGAAGAAATTAAAAGGAGATTAGAAGAACCTGAAGAACCTAAAGTGCTAACACCGGAAGAGCTATTAGCAGATAAACTGCGGCTAAAAAAATTACAAGAAGAGTCAGACCTTGAATTAGCAAAAGAAACTTTTGGTGTCAATAATACAGTTTATGGAATAGATGCTATGAACCCATCTTCAAGACATGATTTCACAGAGTTTGGAAAATTACTAAAAGATAAAATTACACAGTATGAAAAGTCAATATATTATGCCAGTTTTTTTGGAAGCCTTAGTTCGAGATGTATTTCATTGGAAATTGACGACTTCAAAAAGATTACCAATTCATTGACTGTGCTTTGCAGTGAAAAACAGAAGCAAGAAAAGCAAAGCAAAGCCAAAAAGAAGAAGAAAGGGGCCGGCGAGATGGTTCAGTGGTCTAAAGTGCCTGCTTAGGAAAGCTCAGGCGACTGCGGGGACTGCAGTTCGATCCCCGGCACCACATGCTGCGCCAGCGCCACCACCAGGGCAGGCTGAGCCAGCCACAAAATGAATAAATAAACAAACAAACACAACAAGCAAACAAATAAATAAATAAATAAAATTTAAAAAAAAAAGAAAAGCAGTTTGTAGCAAGGGCATGTGGTGTGCACCTAGTATTAAAATTGCTTTGTCCTAAAAAAAAAAAAAAAAAAGAATTTATGGGGGAGAGAGAGAGAGAATGGGACTCAGTGATCATCCTGTTTTTCAGCCTCCCTAGTGCTGGGATTATAGGTGTGTGTCGCCACACCCAGTCTTGTTTTTTGTTTATTTGCTTGTTTTTAAATTTTGAGATAGTTTCATTAAATTGCCCAGGCTGGATTTGATCTTGCAATTCTCGGGCCTTGGCCTGCCAAGTGCTGGGATTATAGGTGTGTACCATCCATCCAGCCCCTAGAAACAGATCTGAACATCTACTGGTGTCCACTGAAGAGCTCTTTTCTCCCCTGCACACCTATAAGGAGCTTCTGTGGAGCCCCACAAACTTAACAGCAGGTTCCCATAGCAGGCGCCAACCACCTAGCATGCCTCTGTTGTGTACCTACGACAGCCCTACTCAGCTGTAGAAGACACTTAAAAATGTTGCAGTTTGGTTACAGGCCAGCCAGCTCTGACAGTGAGGCTAGTGGCCTGCAGAAGCCTGTTTGCCTACCTGTTTGCAGGTATCTATGAATCAAAGAATGGCCCACACCTCACCCCTTATGTTCACACCAGTTTCTGAGTTCTGGGATGCTCCCAAGACTTTCTATAAGAAAGGTAGGGGGGTTGGGATGCAGAGATAGAAAAGGATTAGGAAAGTATCCCACTGTGAAAAAGGCAGGCTTCTCTCTGGAAAAGTCCATGAGGCCCCAGGTCTGACTCCTAGTGGTGGTGGAAGGGGGCTGGAAAAGTCAGGGGAGGCCTCAAGATACCACTGCCCTCCCAAGAGTGCTCCACCTCAGGCACCCCCAGAAGGAGGTGGCTCTGGTGTTAGGGTTTGTGTCTAGTTGTCCCCCCAAAGCCTCATGCAATCATAGAGTGAGAACTTCTAGAGTTTGAGACTTGAGTCATGATCCACTGGGATTATGTGTTTTAGTACTGATGAGATTACGGGTCTGAGTACTGCTGGGAATTATAGGTGTGGCCTGAGGTAGTTAGACTAAGGCAGAGAGCCTGAGGTAACATAAAAGAGAGACAGAGAGACAGACTTTTTTGTTCTGCTTCCCTGATTGGGTGGTTGCCTCTGTCACCATTTTGTTGCTGTTCCACCTCCATAAATTGCTGGCCTCTGCATCGTGCCTCTCTGCCTTGGATCCAGCTGAGTATGGACTGAAACCTCCAGTAACTGTGAGCTAAATAAACCTTTCTTTTCTTCATTTTGAGTGTCGGGTATTTGTCCCAGCAACGAGTAAAACGTAACTAAGACATCTGGCTTTGGTGGTTCACATCTGACTTACTGGCAGGGATAGACAACACTCAAATCTTAGAAAAAGCAAGAGTGGTGAGGTGGGTTAAGAGAGGGGAGTGAGGAAAGGAAGAAATAAAAGCCAAGGATGAAGGGGGCAGATGACAGGGTCCAGGACAGGGGGAGAGCTGCTGCTGCTGTTCCTTCTTGGGGTGGCCACAAGCAGATGTCTCCATGATGACACACAGCAGTCTGTGGGCCTCCTCAGGTCCCCTTTCTCCCAAGTACACCGTTCCTCCCTCACCCTTTCTAGTTCCTGTGATCCTCAACCCCTCTGAATCCCTCCGAATCCAAGCGTATGATGCAGGAGACTTTACGTCCCCTGGAGCTTGGAATCCCTTGAGAGACAGGCTGGGAGGGCTAATCTGAGCTCTGGCTGCAGTGAGAGGCTGCTCAGCGAATCCAGGGTGTCCTGGCTGGTGAGTGGGGGAATGGGAGGTGTCAGGACGAACTGCGGGTCTTGAAGAGGAAGACCAGCATAGAAATGAAACTGAACTCAGAGGCATCAGGGTGCAACTGTCCTCCTGTCAAGTTCCTCCAGTACAAGGACTCCTGCTTCTGAGCTGAGACCCTGCACAGTATTGCCAGGCTGTCTGGGGAGAACCTGACACCCCAAACTACCACAGGAGAGTTCACATCCTTCTTGGGGGATATCAGAAATGTCTCCAACTCACCTACACTCATTTTCCACAGGTGTAGCCTCTTGAACCCAGGCTACAAAGGAGAGAGTTGCCTGGGGAAAAGGTGAGAGCAACTTCCCAGTTTTAGCAATCTGAAAGTATCTGGCCTGCTTACTCCTCCCCTAACACCTCCAGTACCAGAATTACTCAATACAGATTCACAAAACATGGATTCCTTAGTTTCTTCCACCTACTCCAATATTTTTTTTTGGTACCGGGAATTGAACCCAGGCAGCACTGTGCCACTGAGCTATATCCCTGGCCCCACCTCCTAACATACATTAAAACCGAGACTCCGGTGGTTGGAAGCAGAACGCCATGTGCAGCTGCTAAATGGACCACAGTGACAGACCACAGACACTGCGCTCTCTTCTTCCTCACACCCTCTGTCTCCATTCCCCACTAAGCTAGATTTCACTCACTTCCAGGTGCCTGGTGCCCATCTCCATGCATATGCCTCCTGGCCAGAGCAGGGTTCAAACTGATGGTCCTGGGCTCCAAAACGCGGATTTCCCCTGTACATGTCAGTTGCCCTCTAAGTGCCACCCAGGATTAGGAAAGTATCCCACTGTGGAAAAGGCAAACTTGGTGGGACTTTGAGTTCTCAAGTCTTCTATTTTCAAGGAAAGTACTTCTATGAATGTTACCTCACTGTCCTTCACATCCAATTCTCTCCTGGCCTTCTATCTGCAGCCTTTCGTCTTTTTTTTTTTTTTTAATTTTATTTATTTATTTGTTTGCTTGTTGTGTTTGTTTCTTTATTTACTTATTTTGTGGCTGGCTCAGCCTGCCCTGGTGGTGGGGCTGGCGCAGCATGTGGTGCCGGGTATCGAACCGCAGTCCCTGCAGTTGCCTGAGCTTTCCTAAGCAGGCGCTTTAGACCACTGAACCATCTCGCCGGCCCCAGCCTTTCGTCTTAGCCTATGCTGCCTGTTGCCAGCTGGACTCAGAAGACAGGTCTCTTATTGGTGCCATTGTGTACTGTGCCCGACATCTCACCAGGCCCAGCCTCAGCCACAATCATGTCATCATGGTGACTGATGCCTGATGAACAGGGGGAAGCAAGCAGGTGGGGGTAGGGCTACTCCTCTTCTAGGAAGTGGAAGAGAAGGTGCCTCAAGCTCTGAGAAATGCTAAATGCGCAGAGTGACCAGTCAGCCCATCCTGCTGCAGACCCAGCCCTTGTCAATCAGTCATTTGTCCTTAGGCCACGCTACATGAACTGTTCCATGCCCTGGGTTTCCCTGGACAGCTCTTCAAAAAACGGCAGGACTGCCCTTCAGGAATCAGGTAAGTGGGAGGGGGAAAGGAAGTCCCACCAAGTCAACCAAGAGGAATTCAATAGCTCACTATCTCCCTCTTTCCAGTTTGACTTCACTTTTCCTAGGTTTGTTCTCACATTGCCTTCCATTTTCTTTATCTATTCAGTTAGAGAAAATTGTTCTATAAGACAACAAGTGACAAGGTAAGATAAGTGGGGACAGCTGCTTCTCACTACCCCAAATGCTAGCCACAGCCTGGCCACACACTTGGGGGTTCTAGGGGTTTCTCTGGGTGTTCCTTTGGAAAAAGAGGTGAGAATGTTAATACCTCGGGGTGATGGAACAAAAACAGAGTAGCCAGAGAATAACCAGCTATTTGCATCCTCCAGCAGGGCCCTTTGTCCTCACACTGGGAAACCATTACTGAGCTCCAAGGCTCAATAATGGCAGCACTTTCGATGCTGCCCAGCGACCACTACTCGACCCAATCACCCTTGCCACCTTCAGAGATTTGGAGTGGTACCAAGTCAACCGCAGCACTTCAGAGGAGCTGTTGTGGGGCCAGGGTGAGAAATAAGGGAGGTCTGCAGAGCAGCCTCCTGACCCAAGTCAGCTCTGGGGGCAAATACGATACAGTAGGTTGAGAAGGGTCACTGTGTCTGGTACTCAGGTGAAATCCGAGCTAGAAGTGTAAGTGCCAGGTTACGGTGCAGGTGGAGGGATCACCTTGGGGCCCATGCCTTCCAGGAAAACATATTAAGGTGGGTATCGTAAGGTTAACAGTTGTGCTGCACTGGCAAAAAGGAAACTGGGAAATGTTTGCACTGCTATTCAACCTATTGTAATACTGTTTGATTTAGAATACATTTTCCTCAAACAGAGGCCTGAGCTAATTGAGGCTACAGCTAAACTCTGCTATATACATATATCTTTGCAGATACCTGGGTACTTAGGTCTCCTACACTGTCTCCAAGGTCGGTTGTGTCAGACTAATGAAGGCACCAATGGAGTTACTTCTTCAACCCAAGATGTGCTTTTCCAGCTTCTTTTAAGATTAGCTGGGCCCCAAGGCTACTCACTGGATAAGGGACAGAGAGAAGAGCTGGCGGAAGCAGTCCTATAGGCTGTGGTGAACAGAAATGGCACCACTAGGTAAAAATAATAGCTCTAGCTGAGTAATTATAAACCGGGCCATCTGTCTCCATTCCTTTGGTCACACCTGTTTCACAAAATACTCTTCCTGGGACCATCCTTCCATTAAGAGATCAAAATGTCTATTTAGGTGCTACTTCCATAGCGCACCTATTACAACCAATTTGGAGTTCACTGTGTGCATGTGGAAGTCCCCTGGCTGCCAAGGGCCTTCAGTTGCAATGCTGTATAGGGCCCTGGCCCTGACACTCCAGGAGAAACCTCTAGAAGTATACCATGGAGAAGCCAGCTTCACCATAGAATACAGCAAAGACAGTATCCTGAGCAATTTTCTTTTGAATCTCCACAGTCCAGATATATAGATAGATAATTTATTTAGTTTATAAATTAACTTTATTTATTCATTTGTTATGGCCAGCTCAGCCTGCCCCAGGGATGGGGCTAGCACAACATGTGGTATCAGGGATTGAACTACAGTCCCTGGTCCCTGCAGTTGCCTAAGCTTGCCTAAGCAGGCACTTTAGAGAGCTGAGCTATCTCACCAGCCCCCCTCCCCCCTCCCCCCTGCTTTTTTTTTTCTTTTTCAGACACGGTCTCGCTATGCAGTTCAGGCTGAGCTTAAGCTCACTTTTGTAGCCCATGCTGGTCTCAAACTCACACCGATCAGCTTTCCAAGTGAATAGTCCAGATATTCAAACCTTTATATGTTCTATACAGGGTCATGTATTAAAATATCCCTAATACGATCACCTTGGGCCCACAACTATGTGATACTCTCCTCAAACGAAGTAACAGAGCTCATCCATTTCTAACACTTAAGGATTCTAGTGTTCCTTCGTAAAGCACAGTACTCAGAAGTCATGTCTAGCTACCCAGCACCATAGGGACATCCCTCAAGTCAATTTCATTAGCAAAATAACAAAATTTTCAACAGTTTAAATTGCTAGAGGACTTGGATCTTGGGCTTAGTCCTACTTTCAGGTCTTATGTTCCTGACTTAAAAGTTTAACATTTTCATGAAACAGGGTTTCATGATACGTAGTATACAGCTATTCTTATCTATGCCTTCACCTCCTCAGCATAGGTATTATCCCAGGCCAAATTGTGTCCAAATTTCTGCTCCTAGGCTGCAGGTTACCTCAGAACCATAATCCCTCCTTGACCCACATTATTTCTGTCTATGGGTCTCTGCCTATTGCTAAGTGTAGTGGGTATACTGGGAATTGTGCTCTATCAAAAAAAAGCTACTCTTTGTGTGGGACCATCTACCCTTCACCATCACCAGTTACACAGCACAAGGTCCCCAACTGAAATAAGGGAAGCTTAAGGCTACTTAAACCATGACACAGGGTAGGATTATTTCCTGAGACAACTAAATGGAAAAGCTAATGCCTATGTGTAAATTCTGCTTTCAGAATGCCTCCTTCCAGGATATCAACTCTATACTAGCCTTGCACTGAAGAAAGGTAGCTTTGACCTTATGGCTAAGATATAACACTGAGATTATTATAAGATTACATGACCATACACTTTGGTTATGAAGATCCCTATTTTGGTACAAAAAATAAACCTTTAACTCGTGAAGTATCACTTTTTTTTTAATGTACTTAGTACAGGGTCTCACTACACTGATCAGGCTCGGTAGTGATCCTCCTGCTTTCAGCTTCCCAAGTGCTGGTACTACAGGTGTGCACCACCACACCCAGTCTGTCGCAGGCCCCAAGGGCATGGCCAGCATGGCAGGTGGTGCTGGGGATCAAACCTGTCCCTGTGCTTACCTACGTAGGTGCTTTAGTCTGCTGAGCTATCTGGCTGGCCCTGTATCTCTTATCTTTGTACTGTTCTCCAACACAAACAGTACAAAAGCAACATGCTTGCCTACAACGCACAAGGCCCCCAAGGCCCCGAGATCAATCCATAGTGTAACAAAGAAAGAGGATACTGTGGTTTGGTATTTTTATTTTTCACTACTACTATCTGGAGGCAAACAAACAGTATGAAGAAAGAAATAAATATCTCCCTAATTTTTCCATAATATTACTAAATCATTGGTTTAAGATTCACATAATTATGCTATTCTGGCCAAAGGTGTAAAACCACAATCCAACTAAATGATAAAACTGCTTTTTACTATTTTTTCCTATTTCTGGAAGACAGTTCTTCTTAGACAGTTCTTCACAGATCAGCAGTAGGCCTGAGTAGTTCTGGGTATAGTTCCTAAGAAGTCATTAAAACTAAGGTTGTAACAGCTCTTGGAACCCAAACCAGGAGACTGATATAAACTGGATTTGCTTTGATGGATAATAACACTTACACTGAGTCCATCTGACTACTGATGAAGTTGAAATAAATGTCTGTGTTCATCAGCATGTTCAGTCAACTCACTGGGATACCACATCCAAGTATTTGACACGAGTTGAGTTCTCACATGAGTCATGGCCTTAAGTGGCAGGACAATAAAGACTTGAGAGAAAAACGCTGTTTCACTTGTGGAAGAGAAGGGCACATCAGAAAAGAATATCTACAGTGTGTCTAAGTCAGATCCTTGTGTGTTTGGAACCCCTTCTTCACCTAGCCCTTAGAGACCAGCTGGTCCGTTTGCTTAGGCAGTGATTTTACATGAAGACAAAAAGAAACAAAGAACAGCAATATTTTTGAGTCCCCAGTCAGAAAGCCTTTCCAGTAAACACATGACTCAGGGAAAAGCCTCAGTGAAGAGAAGTCCACAGGAATCATGAGGGAAGGAAGACACAACACTTTAAATGACACTCAGGCGTCCTTATTCAATCAGAAAATTGGGCTCATTTCACAGGACACAGCAGCATAGATCAGGCTTCAACTTCACATTCTAGGAAAATGTCAGATTTTTTTAATATAATGAAATTGTTGTTTATCTTTTGGGGACAGGTCTCGCTATGCAGTTCAGGCTGGCCTTGAGCTCACTTTTGTAGTCCAGGCTGGTCTCAAACTCACATTGATCCTCCTGCCTCAGCCTCCCAAGGGCTGGGATTACAGGCGTGTGCCACCACGCCCGGTAATATAATGAAATTGTTGATGAAAAAAAAACATTAAAAAAAAAGTTGTGACCATGGTTCCATAAGCTGTGGTTTTATTCTTCAATCTGAATGTCTATCAGTCTTTTTGGGAGTGTGTGTGTGCCAGAATTAAAACTCATGACTTCACGCTTGCCAGGCAGATACTGTGCCACTGAACTAAATCTCCAGCCACCTATCAGTCTTTACCAGCGGTAGCAGCTACTGCATGGTAAAATTTTGCCACGAAGTCTGGGTCACTGACCTCCAGCTGTCTGACAAATTCATTACGCTCCTGCTCAGCCCAACCTCGAAACCACTGATCCCAGAGACGTAGCTGGCACTCAAAGATACAAGGTGGTCGGTTTGTGCCAGATACACTAAGCTGCTCCAGACTATCCAGGAGTGGCTGTAATTTTCCTGGCACTGCCTTAGCTACTAAGTCCTGTAGAAAACGTTCTCGCTGAGGACCTGACCAACTGGCAAACCAGTGAAGAATACACTTCATCTCCTGGGAAGTGATGTAAGACATTGGAGAAAGGCAAGCACTGGTAATAGTGTCTGGTACTGAAGGTAATAGAGAAAAGAAGGACAATGGCACTGAAGAGGAAGGTGATTCCAGTGACATCCTGAAACATAAAAAGATTGCTATTATCTCTCCAGATAGAGCAACCAAAATTTATCTTAAAGTCCTATCACATTCAATCCGAGATGATTTTTCACCAACTTGTTTATATAAATGCAGGAAAATTATTTCCATCATTACCCAACTATCTTAAAGAAAAGCCACCCACAAAAAACTATGTCAGCCTGTTTTCTTTTTCAAATGCATTATCTCCCACCCTACCACCACTGTCTCTTTCCACCTTTTTTATAAGAACTTTAAAAATAACCAATCAAGCCAGACTGGGCAATATAGAGGAACAATGTCTAACGTATTTCTTGCTTTTGCTCCCACCCCTACCTCTTCGTTTCAACACGAGAGAAAAAAAAAAAAAAAAATGTTGATCTGCATTTTCTTCTCTAAAATGAAAAAGTGCCTTTTAAAAAAAATTCTACATGCCATGTATCAGGGTATCAGGGCCTAAATACTAACTGTCCCAAAGCTATCAACTGTGAAACAAGGGAGGGAAGGTGGAAGAGAAAAGAAAATATAGCCCCGTATAGTGCCACCTGCCTCTAATTCAGCACTCTGGAAAGCTAAGGTAGGAGAATCACAAGTTCAAGCACAGCTTGGGCAATTCAGCACAGGCCCTTTCTGAAAACACAAAACACAAAATTATAAAGAGCTGGGGATGTAACTCAGTGCAAAGGACCTATGAAACAACCTTTTTTGCAATCTGTATGTCGACAATTAGACTCCCTTAACATTTCCTGTAAAACGAAGAAACACTAAAGTGCAGGGTAAGAGTCTTACCCCAAACGTTCTAAGAAATGAGAAGTCAGATTTTCTTTCTTTTTTTTTTTTTTAAAAAAGGTAGTCTGGGGCCGGCGAGATGGTTCAGTGGTCTAAAGCGCCTGCTTAGGAAAGCTCAGGCAACTGCAGGGACTGCGGTTCGATCCCCGGCACCACATGCTGCGCCAGCCCCCACCACCAGGGCAGGCTGAGCCAGCCACAAAATAAATAAAATAAAGAAACAAACAAACACAACAAGCAAACAAATAAATAAATAAAAAATTAAA